>JACAFY010016731.1:0-15179 GCA_015252635.1 Dictyostelium capitatum | reverse complement strand
AAAAAATTTTAAAAAAAAAAAAAAAAATTACAAAATTTAATTTTTTCCAAAAAAGTTTTTTTTTTAAAAAAATTTTTTTTTTTTTTTTTTTTTTTTTTTTTGATTTTTCGTTTATTGCATTATCGTCATTAAAAAATATATACACATAAAATCTTATACCACACATAATGATTATAAATAATTTAATAAAAAGGTCAAACAATTTACAAAATAAAATAATAATTGATAATATAAAAAGATACTTTTGTAATAATAGTAAAAATAAGAATATAATAGATAAAAACAACAATAATAATAATAATGATAAAAATAATATAATAAAAAATAAAAATGAAACAATTAAATATGGAATTATAATAAAAGAACCAATTATACCAAATAATACAATATTTTCAAAAAATAAAATTAATAAAAATATTAAATTAGGAAATGAACAAGATAATGAATCGAAAATCAAAGTTAAATCACCAATTAATCCATTTGAATATTCAGTTGAAACAATATCAGATGCATTAACATTACCAGATTTGAAACCAATTGGGTTAGATAATACATATGCAACTGGTGTAATGCATGAAAATTTAAAACAATCAATGCCATATTTAAAAAAGTTAACAATTGATGGTGAAATTGAAAATGCATTTTCACTATTTCAAGTAATGGAAAGATTCTATGTACCAATATCAAATGAATGTTATGAAATTTTAAGAAAAGAAATTGAATTGGCAATAATTGAAATTGCACAATTTAATCATCATATAAAATTAGAAGAACAATCACCTGGTTCAATACCCGATTCAAAATTATATATACCATCAATTAAAACATTAAATACAGTTTTAAATTATTATACAGAAACTGATAAATTACCAGAAGCATTTCGTTTATTCCTTACCATGAAATTATTAGGTGTTCAACCAAATCAACATACATATCGTTCATTAATAAATGCATCAATACGTTATGAAGATATTGATGTTGCTTTATTAGCATATGAAAATATGAGGTAAAGTATATATATATATATATATATATATATATATATATATACATACTATTAATGTATGTGATATAAACATACTAATATTCCATATTTAATCTTTACAGATCTGATGGAATTAGATTAGAAGAACAAACATATGAAAGATTATTTGAATCATGTTGTAATACAATTCATTATGATGGTGCATCAGATTTATATAGAGAATTAGTTGATCATTTTAAAATAACATCAACTAATAGAATGGCATTATTAACAACATTGGGCACAACTAGATTAATGAATTGGTTTGGAATGGAGAAATCCGAACGTTCAGGACGTGGTTATGTTACAAGTTTACAAGTTTCACCAACTCGTTATATATTCCCACCAAAACATGAAAATAATAAATTATTGGAACCAAAATTACCAGTTTCAATACTTAAAATGTTATCTTCAAAATCAAATGATGGTGGTGGTGGTCTCTTACCTTTCTCATAACACCGAAAAACCAAATAAAAATGATGTCTGTCACATTACATGTATTTCGTAGTTTTATTAAAATTTCTATTTCTTTTTTTTTTCGTAAAAGATACACACGAAATGAATAGTAATGAAACTCCTTATGTATTTTATATATCAAAAAAAAATAAAATAAAAGTTTTATTATTTATTTGTTAATTTATTTGTTATTCGGATTTAATTCAATAGTATAGACAAATTTAACTTTATTCTCTGATAATATCCAACCATTGGAAGTGGTAACATCTCTTGTTTTCAATAATAAATTCCAACCTGTACCATTTTGACCAACAACTAAATGGTAAAGCAAATTCAAATAAAAAAGAATGTGCAAAAGCAGGAAAATAAGAAAAAGGAAGCATGTATTACATTAGCATCAGTTGAAGAATGAGTAAGAAGAGTAAATTAAAAGTCAAAATATGATGTGATCGATGAATGGTAAAAAAGGTATCTGATTCATCATTAAGGCCACTTCATTTCATTCATCATCATCATCATCATCATAAAATTAAAGAACAATTACATCAAGAGCAGAAATGAATACCATTAAAATTCAAGGATATACTATCACTTTTCGAAATTTATGAAACATTACAAAATTGGTATTGTAATTCATAAATATTATCAACATTATTCAATTAAAGAATGTGAAAAAGAGGAAGCAGATGTTAAAGCAGCAAAAGTTAAAATAGTTGAAGAGGAGGAAGGTTCAATTGTAAATTACCAAATAAAAAAAGAATATGAATTTTATGATTGGTAAATGGTAAAAATGTATTTGGTTTAGCATATACATATGGTACAATTCATTTCCATTACGGATAAAAGAAAAACATGAAAAAGCAGAATAAAAAAAGAGAAGTTGGAGTAATAGAAATTGAAGAAGAAGAAAAAGAAGATTCACTTTTAAAAGGAATGAAAAAAGCAGGATAAAAAGAAAATAATGCAGATGTTGCAGGTGTTACAGTAACAGAAGTTGAAAAAGAATAATCACTTTCATTATCTCAATAAATGGGTAAAACAGATTCAAAAACCGATTATGCCAAAATTAATATTAATATTTAATTGTTGCAACAATTAAATTAAAAAGATAAAATGAAGAAGATAAATCAAACAACTGCATCACTTTTAAATTTGGATTGCAGATTTGGTAACTCGATAACACCATCAGTAACATTCAAATTAAAGAATAACGTGAAAAAGCAGAATAATAAGAATGGAAGCAGGTATTACAGTAACAGCAGCTGAAGAAGAATAATAAATTTCAATTAAAGCAAAAATAACTCTTTAATTAATAGTTAATAAAAACCAACACAATATTCCACTTATAACTACACAACACATTTATTACAAATAATTTAGATATAACATATAACGAAATAAAGAATTAAATAAAAACAAAATAAAATATTTTTATATTAATATACACATCCCCACCAATTATTTTTATTTTTTTCTTTAATTTTAAATTTGAGATGAAGATGAAGAGGAATATGAAGAAGAAGAAGAAGATGATGATGAAGAAGAAGAAGAATCACTTCCAATTGTTAGAAAGTGAACATATCTACAATTTGGAATTAAACATTCATCACCAAACTCTTCTTGAAATGGACAGAATGTTTCTGTATCAAATGGTGGTGAATATGAAGCACTTGTGTAGGTTGTGGTGGTGTTAATGGTGTATTAATTTCATCATCAACTAAACTATTAAATTGTGATGAAATTGGTGTTGTTATTTGTTGTTGTGGTGTGGGTGATTGTGTTGTATTGTGTTCTGGTGTAGTTGGATATGTGAAATTATTATTATTATGTGATGGAGCTGTTGTAGAAGTAGAAGGTGTTGAGGATGTTGATGATGCTCCAACTGATTCTGAAAGAGGTGGATTATTATTATTGTTATTATTATTAATTGTTGTATCATCTTGAGCACTTTTAAATTGAGGTGGGGTGGTACCACTAGCTCTAATTTTCTTTAATATTGTTGTATCTATTAAATGAAGAGGTGATGATTCATTTGGTGCTGTTGTTGTTGAAGTTGAAGCAGTTGAAGTTGATGGTAAAACAATTGATGAAGATAATAATTCTTTTGGTGTAGTTGATTCTGAATTATTTAAACTTGCACCACTTTCAAATAATTGTAAACCAATATTTGATGTTGATAAAGTTGAATCACCTCTGATAAAATCATCTATTAATGAATTGAAACCCAATTGTCTTTGTTTTCTTTCTTCTTGTGAAACAAATAAACCATTGTAATTATCAATATTAATTTTGTACATATCAATTGGTACAATTATTTTGAAATATTTGCTTCTGTACAAAATATTACCAAAAAATGATATGTTGCTGGATAAATACTCTTTAAATCTTAAAAATTGACTTTCATCTTTTAAACCAATTATATCCATATGAAGTGTAATGAAATTTATTAAATCACTATAATGACCAACATCTTTATGATAACCATCTAATTGAACACGTAAATGATGTAAACAATAAATACCTAAATCAGCCAGTGCTTTAAAAAATTTAATTTCATCTGTACCAGTTAATGATGCAATTACTCCAAATGATAAACCATTTTCACATATTAAACAAATACAACCAATATCAATATCATATATTCTACTTGTATTTTTGATTTCTTTGGTATTTCTAGTTGGACAACGTTCACATATACACTCGTAATTACAACCTAATATTTGTTTCAATTCTGGACTTGATCTTAAATATTCAATGAAAGTATTACCATAAATTATCTTCATTGATTCTAAATAACAACTATATGTATATGCAACTTTATCATTTAATGGCATTGATTCTTCAAATTTTAAATTTAATAAACCAGCAACTTCTTCTAAATCCATTGTAATATATAATAATGCTTCCACATGGTTGATTGTAAATATATATTTTTTTAATTTTTTATCAAAAATTAATCAACTAAATTTATGTAAAATAGACATATTTTATATTTTTTTAATGTATTAGTAAATTTTATGTTATATACAAATAATAATATTGTTGTTGGAATTGGTAATAATATTAAAAAAATTAAATTAAAAGCTGCTTTTTATATAAAAATTTTGAGAAAAAAAATAAAAATTAAAAAAAATAAAAAATCAAATTCTTCACACTCATTCATAAAAACACAATTTTCAAATTTTAAATTGGTGTTGATAGCACCATATATTAAATGTGTGTAAGATGAAAATAAAAAAAAATATGTTTGTTTTATACCAATTTAGATTTTTATTTTGAAAAATTGATTTTTTTATTTATTTATTTATTTATTGGAATTTATTAAATTGAGTTATATGATTAACACTTTTGTTGAGGGTTGAATGTTTTTAATATTTAATTTATAGTTAATGAGTTATTAATTAATACAATCTTTTGACATTTTAATTTATTTTTTATTAAATAAAAAAGAAAAAAAAATGAGATGTTTGTGTATGTGTATGACCTGGTAATATACAACCATTTGAATTTGTTAAAAGATTCTGTAATTGTTCAGATTTTTAACCAATTTTATTCCATATACATGATTTAGTTGTGATAAATCAGATATTTTTATCATATCATTACAACTAACATCACTAAATATGTATTTTGGGTAATTAAGATAAATGTGTAATTATAATTGATCTCTTTATATTTGAAATATAACATTATCACCATTATCACCACATTTATGATCACAATTGATTAATGGTTTTGAACATAATTTAAATGATATTATGAAGATTTTAAATGAATATAATTGTTTTTAAAATATCATTCAGTAAAAACAACATTCCTGTATATGGTGTTCTTTGATTTACTCTAATTACATAATCACGGTCATCAAATGGACATCTAACATATTGTAATTGACATTTAAATTATTATCTATTTCTTCAATTGTAATGATTTCTTTACATCCATTACCATCTGTTGATTTTTTTAATTCAGTTTCTTCTGTTGTTTCATTATCATAACATCTTTTGTTTTAATATTAAAAAATACCATTAACATTAACAAGAAATCATTACAATTGTTTATGGTATTTTTTTGTTTTGCTGTTGTTGAATATCATTTAATAATATATCATTAATATATATATTTAAGTTATGTCATTATTTGAAAGTCAAATTAAAATATCAACAACTAAAATATCGTCAATACTATATTTAATATGTGTAGTTGCTTGTACATTCATATTTTTATTTAAATAACTAATGTTGTATGTGAGTGAAATTAAAAAATGAAAATTAAAATTTATAAAAATTCCAAAAAAAAAACAAAAAGCGCTAAAAAAGAAACATGTTATTGATGATTTATAAGCTAATCTAAATTTAATGATCCATTCTTGTGAGTTTAGTTGATTACAATCATAAATTTTATTATTGAAAGTGATTTTAATTGTATATTCAATTTTAAATTTATCAATTTTTTAAAAAAATAAAATAAAAACAAACAAACAAAAAATTAAAAAAAGCAATATAATAATTGCACTTTTCAACAAAAGATCTAACAATGTGCATGTATTTAACTCACGCATCCAGCCTCTAAGCACACCTCGTGTGATTCATTTCGTTTAATGTATCGTTACCAACTACTTATTAAATAGTATTAATATTTTACTATTTCTTTTTCATCAACCACAATCATCAGGATAGGGAAATTAATCACTTCATTGGATGCCATACTCCAGAATACCCGCATTAACCATACTATTTGATATGGACCCTATCATAAAATAAAATTTCAAACCTTTAATGACATTTTTAAAATAATAAAATTTATTGTTATGGGAAATGGGTTTTTGGTTGTTTTTTTTTTTTTAAATAAAATAACCCCAAAACTAAAAATCAAATGATTTAATCACTTTGTACATCTTTATTTTGAATAACAATGATAAACATTAATTCTTTTATCAACTTATTTTATTGGAAATAAATATCTATTTTTTTTTATAAAATATCTGTTTGGGTTATTGTTGGAAAAAAGTTACAATATATAAAATCAATTCCATATATATTATATAGGACAAATAATTTATATCAAATTTATATTTTCAATCACTCCAACAATAATAAATAAATTAAAATTTATAAATCATCACTTTTTTGTTCACTTGATAGTGTTGTATTAGCAAGAAGATATAACAATGCAGATTCAAATAAAAAAGAATGTGCAAAAGCAAGAAAATAAGAAAAGGAAGCAGATGTTACACTAACAGTTGAAGGAGAAGAAAAGGAAAGAAGATTAAATGAAAAAAGCATAATATGAAATGATTGGTAAAAAAATGTATCTGATTCAGCATATAGACCACTCCACTTCATTTCATTGATCATCATAATCATCATCATCATCATTATCATGGTAAAATTAAATAATTATTACATCGGGATCAGCAGCAATGAATACCATTTAAATTCAAAAGGATATACTATCACTTTTAGAAATTTAAGAAACATTACAAAATTGGTATTGTAATTAATGAATATTATTATCAAATGCAATATTCAATTAAAGAATGTAAAAAAGCAGTATGAAAGGAAGCAGATGTTTTTAACAATAAGCAACAAAAGTTGAAAAAAGTTGAAGAGATTCAATTGTAAATTAACAAATAAAAAAGAATACGGAAATACTATATGATTGGTAAATATTAAAAACGTATCTGGTTTAGCATATAGATAAATATAATGAACTTCATTATCATTATGGATTAAAAGAAAACATGAACTGGAGAATAAGAAAAGGAAGTAGGGGTTGGGGTAATAGAAATTGAAGAAGAAAAAGAAAAAGAATATTCAATTTTAATTAAAATGAATGAAAAAGCAGGATAAAAAGAAAAGAATGCAGGTGTTGCTGGGGTTACAGTAATAGAAATTGAAGAAGAATAATCAATTTCATAATTTCAATAAATGATAAACAAATTCATACCAAAATTAATACTATCTACACCAATTATATTTAAAAAGAAAAAAGAAGAAGATATATCAAAACTACAACATCACTTTTAGAAAATTTGGATTTCATGTTTGGTAATTCATTAACACCATTAGTAACATTCATTAAAGAAGAATGTGAAAAAGCAGTATAATAAGAAAAGAAAGCAAGAATTACATTAGCAGCAGTTGGAGAAGAACAATAAGAAATAAGATTAAATGGAAATGAAAAATGAGAGTATGGTAGAAAAGAAATGATTGGTAAATGATAAAAAAATATCTGGTTCAGCATATAGACATTTTTCATCTTCATCATCATGGTAAAGATGAGCTCGAAAAGGCAGAATAGGAAGAAAAAGAATTAGGTATTACAGTAGCAACAATTGAAGAAGAATAATCAATTTCAATTAAAGCAAAAAGAACTAAACAACTTGTTAATGGTGGACCAATTGTAATCCAATAAATAGCCAAATCAAATTCAAAAACTACCAATTATACCAAATTTAACATGGCCTGAAATTAATTTAAAAAGAAGAGATTGTGTGTCAAAACAATGGCAACAATAACATCAACTCTTTAATTACTTAATTAACTAATAATAAAAACCAACAATATTCCACTTATAACTACACAACACATTTATTACAAATAATTTAGATATATCACATAACGAAATAAAGAATTAAATAAAAAATATTTATATATATTTATACACATCCCCACCAAGTATTATTTTTATTTATTTTTTTTAATAATAAATTTAAGAAGAAGAAGAAGAAGAGGAAGATGAAGATGATGAAGAATCTGAATCACTTTCAATTGTTAAAAAGTGAGGGTATCTACAATTTGGAATTAAACATTCACCACCAAATTCTTCTTGTAAGGGACAGAATGTTTCTATATCAAATGGTGGTGAATATGAAGCACTAGTTGGTACTTGTGGTTGTGGTGACATTGATGATGGTTCAATGTTGGTAATTGTGTTGATTGTGGTGGTGTATTATTTTCACTAACTAAATTATTAAATTGTGGTGAAATTGGTGTTGTTATTTGTTGTTGTGGTGTGAGTGAATTATTATTATTATTATTTGGTTGAGTTGTTGTAGTAGATGATGATGAGATGATTACATTTGATGGTGATAATGATAAACCAACAACTGAAGATAAATATGCACCTGCTGGTGTAGTTGATGTTGAAGTATTTGAAACTAAATCATTAATTGGACCACCTCTAATAAAATTATCAATTGTTGAATTAAAATTTAATTGTCTTGAATTCTTTTCATCTTTAGAAACTAATAAACTAATCGGAGTAGTCTAATTCATACATATCTAATTGAACAATTGATTTTAAATATTTCTTTCTATATAATAAATTACCAGAATTTGTAAGATTATCATAAAAAAAATTTTTAAATCTAATCCATTCATTATTATTTTTAATACCAATTAAATCTATATGAATAGTAAAATAATTGAGTAAGTCATCTAAATAAACAACACCAACATGATAACCTTGATCTTGACTACGTAAATCAGCTAGAGAGAGCATACCCAATTCAAACAACATAGTGAATAAAATGATTTCATCAAAACTAATTCCCAACATCATTAATATTACACTTAGTGGTAATCCAGATTTACAGATAATACACTTACAATTAATACCAGGATGATAAACTCTTGTATGTTTTGAAATTATAACTGAATTAGAGGATGGACAACGTTTACACTTGCATTTGTGATTACAATTTCCATTGATATTTTCTTTTGGTGCAGGATTTGAACTAAAATTATCAATATAAACTCTTGTATATTTTGAAATTATAACAGAAGTAGTGGATTGACAATGTTTACACTTGCATTTGTGATTACAACTTCCAATGATATTTTCTTTTGGTGCAATATTTGAACTAATATTATCAATAATTTGATCACCATATAACCTTTTAATTGATCCCAGATAAAAAGTATACGTGCAACTTGAACTTCAATTGAAACTGCTGGTCAACTAAATGTAAATTATGATCCATCAGCATCCTCCAAATTTAATTTAATGTATGTAAGTGATTTCAATTGATTTATAGTTGTAATATATTTATTGGACATAAAATCAAATAATATTCTGCTGTGGATTTTGTAATAATATAAAAAAATTAAATTCAAATCCTTTCACACTCATGCATAAAAAATAATAAAAACACAATTTTCAAATTTAAATTGGTGTTGATACCATACATGAAATGTGTGTAAGATGAATATAAAAAAAATATGTTTGTTTTATACCAAATTAGATTTTTATTTTGAAAATTGTTTTTTTTTTATTGTTTTTTTAATTTACAGGTATTTATTAAATTGAATAATTAATTGAATAATTTAATTGGGTGTGAATTTTTTTATTTATTAGTATTTTATAGTTAATGAGTTATTATATATACAATCTTTTGAAATTATAATTTGATTTTCTATTAAAAAAAAAAAGAAAAAAAAAAACCTTCAATTATAAAAACAAACAATTAAAAAAAGCAAAATTTTGAACTACAATGATATATACCTCTTTTTCAAAAGAAAAAGATTAATTAAATGAACTATATATGCACACAATGTATTTTTTTTATTTGTTTATTATTATTATAAAATTTGAATATCAGAAACATCAGGAAAACAATTTGTAATATAAATACCTTCATCTATTAAATTATTTAAATCATCAATATAACCAAACCAATAAATTGCAAGTCCTGGACCATATCTATTTTTATAACCCATGATTTGATCTCTTGTTAACTTTAAATTATTATCATCACAAAATGATGCTTTACTTTCAATCCAATTTATAACAAAACCATTAATTGATATTGGTACTTCTAATTTGATATCAGGTGTTTTTGGATATCCATCTTTTCTTAATTGAGTCTCTGTTAAATAAGGTATATTTAAATTAAATAGTTTCTCTTGTAATAAAAATTCATATTCTGTTCCTGTTGATCTGTATTATAAAACAGTATTATTAGTAACTTTTATATTTAAATAAAAAGAATAATAAAACATTTTGAATTACATACGATCTAATATGATTAATTAATGGTGAGCAATTATCATCATTATAAATTGATTGGTATACATTCTTACGTAGTATTTGATTTTCAATTAGACTTGGATTTTTAAATATCTTTTTAATTAATATTATATTATCATTTGTTTCGGTTATTAATTTATAAAGTTCAGTTGATTGTTTATCAGGATTAACCAAACCAGTATCTGTATTTAAAAATAGATGATTTAAATTATGTTCAATTATATATGTTAATAATTGTTTTCCAAATATACTACTTGATAAATTTAATTGACCTGATAACTCTAAAAAAGTTGACCCATTATTCATATATGAATGATAATGTTGTCTAATATTTGGTATTTTTTTATAACAACTTTGTCTATATATCTTTATTCTTTTTTGTGAATATATTGCAATTAATGTAGAATATGGTATTCTGTATGAAAATGTTCAATGAAACATTTGTTAATATCACACATGCATATTATGAATATGATAATGATGTAACATATGTTTCTGTGAATATACATACTCTGGATATTGAGTTTTTAAATAAATTACATCATCTTTATCACTTAGTCTTTTTGATATATTTGTAAAATCATGTCTTTTTATCATATTAATTATTTTATATGTATGTTTGTAAACTAAATTAAAAAAAATAAAAAAAAAAAATAAAAAAAAAAAGTTTTTTTGATTTTTTTAATTTTTTAATTTTTGTACAGAAATCGATAAATTATTTTCAAAAACATATACAATGAGTACATCATCAATTAGAAAGAGGTCAATTCAATGGAGTCCTCATAATAAAAGTTCATTTGTAGTTGGCTCAAATGATCTTAGATTATATAATTTTAAATATTTAGATAATAAAGAAAATAAAGAACCACAACAACAATCACCTGTAAATAATAATAATAATAATAATATAAATAATAATAATAATAATATATCACCTAGATTAAAATCATCAAAATATATGGAAACTTATAATTTTGATATTGAATATCCGCCTGATGGTAAGGGTTTTCATAAATATTATAATATTTTTTGTGTGGTGTTTGGTTGTTTTTTATATTGACATTTTTAAAAATACATACATAAACACATAGATTGGGAACCAGTTGAAAAGAAAACAATATCATTAGTATCAATTAATTCAGATGTACAATTAATGAAATGTATGTCATGGTGTCCAGATCAATCTGATCAAAATTTAATAGCATGTGGTTTAACAAGTGGTCGTGCAATTTTAACAAGTTTTTCATCAGTTAATAGAGTATTAAAAGAATTAGTACCAAAACATACACGTTCATGTAATGCAATTGCATGGAATCCAATTTATACAAATCAATTAGCAGTTGGTTTAGATAAAGTAAGAGGTGATTCTTCAACTTTAATTTGGGATATAAATTATTTACAATCAATAAATAATAAACAACAATCAAATTTTTATCAACAACAAAACAATAATAACAATAATATAACAAGATCACCAATAAATAATGGTAATGTTGATCAACCATATCCAATGTCACAAATTTCAGATAATAGTTTTAGTACATCAACTGAATATTCAGATACAATTTATCAACCAATTTCAGAATTTACTCAATCTGAATCAACTTTAGCATTAGCTTGGTTACCAAGTAAGTTTAAAAAAGTAATATATATATATAATATGTACTAATAATTCTTTCCTATTTATAGATAATCCATCATGTTTATTAGTTGGTACAGGATCAAAATGGTTAAAACTTTATGATATTAGAGATACAAATAATTCACAATCAGTTATGGCACATCAAAAATCAGTAAATGGGGTATGTGTTGATCCATTTGATTGTAATAGAATTGCAACAAACTCTGAAGATAGTAATATTAAAATATGGGATTTAAGACAATTAGATGATCCAATAATGATTGTAAATAGTAATTGTAAATCAATTCAACAAATTGATTGGTGTCCAACTAGATCTGGTGTATTAGCAAGTGTTGGTAAAGATAAAGCAACAGTTAAATTATGGGATATAAAAGCACCATTTAGTAATTCAGATTTACAATCATCATCAACAATTTCAACATCAACATCATTAAATAAATCACCAAAATTAGAACCATCAAAATCATCATCCTCATCAACACTTTCATCACAATTAAAATCAAATAGTACAACAATTAATATTAGTGGTACAAATAATAATATAAATATAAATAGTAGTAGTGGTGGTGGTAGTGGACGTGATGGACGTGATGGTAGTAGTGGTAGTGGAAGTAAAGATACAAGTGGAAATAAAGATAATAATGGAAATCATGATAATGTAAATACAATTTCAAAACCAACAAAAACCCATCATTCATCAGAAATTATTTCATCATTTTCTTGGCATCCAACAAATGAATGTCGTATGTTAACAGTATCATTTTCTGGTGTTATTGAAGTTGTATCATTAAATGAAAATATACCAATTTCATGGTCACCACATGGTGCACTTTGTTTTTCATTTGGTAATAATGTATTGGAAGGTCCATCAAAAGGACAATCATTGGAACCAAATTTAGAACATTTTAAAAATTTAACAAACGATGGTCGTTATGAAAAAGATATTTCATTGAAAATTAGAGAACGTGCAATTCAAGGTTACAGTGCAAACATTGAAGAAAACATTAATTTATCAAGTAAAATAAATGATGAATCAATTAATTTTCTTTGGAATTGGATAAAGAAAACACCAACTCAAATTCAAAATTTTAAAAAAGATACAATAACAACTGCCAATGCTACAACATCAACAAATAGTAATAATGAATTTATTGGTATTTATAATATATTAATTGAAAAGGATGTATCAACTGTTGAACCATCAAATGGATTTTTAATTTATAAATCACCAAATCGTAATTTATGTTTATCAATTTGTGGTTGGGGTTTTAATCAAAATTTACCATTGGAAAATATATTATCACGTTTAGAGAAACAAGGTGATTATGAAAGAGCTGCTGCAATTGCTGTATTTCATTTAGATATTAAAAGAGCAATATTAGTATTGACAAATGCATGTTATAATATTCATCCAGTTACATCAAATAATCATCATGGACATTTTGTAAATAGAGATCGTGAGTTTAATTTTAAAGTATTATCAATTGCATTATCTGGATTTGATGGTAATAATAGTGGTAGTAGTAATCAAATATGGAAAGAAACATGTAGATCAACTGCAAGATCATCATTTTCAAATCAACCATATTTAAAAACATGTTTAGAATTTTTATCATCATCTGCTGAATCAAAAGAAATCTATGGAATAATTGATGATTCTAAAATTAGTTTAGATGATAAAATTGCATTTTCATGTAAATATTTAGATTATCAAGATTTAATTCATTTTGTTGAAAGAAATACAATTCGTGTAATTGAATGTGGTAATTTAGTTGGTGTACTATTAACTGGTTTAACTGGTAGAGGTGTTGATTTATTTTCAAATTATATTGATAGAACATGTGATATTCAAACTGCTGCACTTGCAATGACAATGGTTGTACCAAAAACATTTAGAGATAAACGTGTTGCTAAATGGTATTCAATTTATAGTGATTTATTAGATACTTGGGAATTATGGCATCAAAGAGCAATATTAGATATTCAAAGAGTTTCAACTGGTACTAGTTCATCAAGTGGTAATAGTTTAACAAATACTCCAACTTCAACTTCAACTCCAATTGGTGGTAGTGGTAGTAATAGTATTAATAGTAGTACAAATAGTAATTCTGCAAACAATTCAAACAATGACTTATTCCCATTACAACCACAAATATTTGCAAAATGTGGATTTTGTCAAAATTCATTCTCTTTTGAATCTGTTAGTGTTAGTTCAATGGTTGGTCGTAATGCAAGTAAACCAAATTTTAAAGCAAAAGTACCATTTTGTCCACATTGTAAACAATCATTACCAAGATGTTGTCTTTGTTTATTACCTTTAAATTGTATGGTACCAACACCAGATTTTAAAAAAGGTGGTATACCAACACCATCACCACATCAACAACAACATAGTAATATTACACCACATCATAGTCACACTTCTACAATTCATCAACATCATCATAGTCATAATAACACTGATAATTCACAATTTTGGAGTCAAGGTTCAGAATCATTTGAAGATTGGTTTACATGGTGTCAAACTTGTCGTCATGGTGGTCATTCTCAACATATTTTAGATTGGTTTAAAGATCATACAACTTGTCCTGTAACATCATGTGAATGTAGATGTAGTCAATTATAAATAACAATAAAATAATTCCCTCCCTCCCTCACACAAATAACAATAAAAAAAATTAAAAAAAAAAATAAACACACAAACAAACAATTACTATATTAATATTAAAAAATATATTGAAAGTAGGTGGAAAATAAAATTTTGTTGTTTGATTACGATCATACACATAAATAAAATAATAGTGGAAGGGTCTATTTGTGTTTTAAATTTCAGACTGATTAATGTCTGAAATTACCCACACAAATTTTATTGTTATGTATATTTTGAAACAAAAAAAAAAATTAATTTGAAAAAAATGAAATTTTTTTTTTTTTTTTTTTTTTTTTTTTTTTTTTTTTTTTTTTTTTAAATTTTTTTTAAAACAAAAAAAAACAAAAAAAAAAAATTTATTTATTAAAAAAGTT
>JACAFY010016720.1:0-15195 GCA_015252635.1 Dictyostelium capitatum | reverse complement strand
TTGAGTGAAATTCCTAACATCAATAACTGAATATAGTACATTTTTTTTGCATTTCATTATGTTAACTACTATTAAATTGTTTCTCATTACCAATTTTATATATTTTTATACTTTGAAAATATTAAAAATCAAATTTTAAAAAAAACCACCAAAAAAAAATTTGTTTTTCCTAATTAAATAATTAATTTATACGAAAAAAAATATAAAATTTATTGTTTATTAGCTTTTTCGAATTTTATATTTTTTGTGCCCTGGAGGTGATACAATAATTAAATTATTAGAAGAAGTTGATCAAGATTTATCAAAATTATCAATTGAAGAAACCATATTAAAATTATCCCTAATTAGAAAATCATTATTAGAGTATAATAAAGTGTATATACATTTATTTTTTTAAAATTTTAATGGTTTTGTTACTATTGATCTATTTGATAAAATTGAGAATAAATGTTTTGATGTTGAAAATACTTGAGTTGGTAAATTTATGTAAAATAAATTTGTAGTTTTAATTGATTCAATGAATTGATTATTCTTTATAAAAGTATCAAAAGAATGACCAGTTTTAAATCTTAGATCAATTGAAACTAAATTTTCATTTGTTAATAATGATAACATAAATTGTAAACTTGGATTTAAAAAATCAGATTTAATTCTAATATTTTTAATTGATTTTAAATTACTATTTAATGATTTTGATAATAATCCAGTATTGTATTTTATAAATTCAATTTCTGTTCCAATTAATTTTAAATATAAATTATTTAAATTACCATTACCATTATCATCATTAATATGGCTACTACTATTATTAAATAATGAATTTAATAATGGTTCATATAATATACTAATTTGGCCTGTTATACCAAACGATTGAATATTACAATATGGTGATTTAATATTTTTAAATACAGTTGACCAACAACAATTACAATTTGAATTTATTGATTTAAATAAACTTGAGTCAATTTTTAATTTCTTTAATGTTTTTAAATTTTTGATTATTAAATTTAATTGATCAATTGGACAACGTTCATAATTTTCAATATTATAATAATTTGTGAATTTAATTTCAGTTAAAGATGGATGATTTGATAATGATTTTGAAATTTGATTATTACAATGATATAATTGAATTGATTTTAAATTTGTATTTGATTCTATAAAATTTGATATTTTACATGGTGTTGTTGTTGATCCATCACTATCACTATTATTCCATTGATATAATAATGATAATGAAGTTAATGTTTGATTCATTATTAATCCATCCAATGCATGATTCATTATTTCATTTCCATTTGATTGAATTATATGTAATTTTAAATCTTTTAATATTTTATTACCCGAAAATAATTTATATAAACTTGATATAATTGGACTACCACCATCTTTATTATACATAGAAAATGAATAACTTGTTTGTAAATGAAATGTTCTTAATGTTTTATGATTTGATATAAATTCAATTAACTGAATAATTTCAAAACTTTGTTGAAATCTTGCTTTTTCCAAAATTAAACTTTTTAAATTATTATAGTAAATTGTTAATGGAATTATTTGAATATAAACCGACTTTAAATATAAATATTTAATATTATTCGTTGTTGTTGTTGTTGTTGTTGTTGTTGTTGTTGTTGTTGTTGTTGTTGTTGTTGTTGTTGTTGTTATTATGTCATCAGTATTTTGTAAATTTATTAATTGACCAGCAATTACTGATGTAATTTTTAATGATTTTAAATTACTATTTGAATTTAATAAATTTGAAATACCAAATTGTTTACAATTATTTGAAGATAATACTAAACTATTGAAATTGATTGTTAGGTTTTTAATTGATTTATTTGATATTAAAAAACTTTGAATAATTTCTAATTGACTTGGTAATGTTATTTCAAGTATTAATGATTTTATCATACTTGAACATTGAATTGATTTATTAAAAATTGATAAATTTGGTGGTGATGCAATCATTTTTAAACAATTTGTTAAAAATTGATTATATTTTGATTTTTCAAATATATTATTTGTACTTTGATCAAATACCCTTTTAACCAATATTAAATCAAATATATTTTTAAATGGTATACTAAATTCTTTTGATAATTTTGGTTTAACATTAATTTTTAGTTTCTTTTTTGGTGTACCTTCTTCTTCTATTTCATTTTTTTCATTCTCTTCTTCTTCCTCTTCCTCTTCCTCTTTATCTAAATATTTTTGTTTAATTAATCCATATTTATGTAATTTGTATAAATATTTTAAATCATCAACGTTTGGTCCATTATTATTATTATTATTATTATTATTGTTATTACTATTAATATTGTTATTGTTGATGTTATTATTATTATTGTTGTTATTATTATTGCTGTTGTTGTTGTTGTTGTTGTTGTTTGAAATTATTAGATAATTTGAGTAATTTAAATAAGGTATAATTGATAACCATAATTTTGAAACTAGTGCATATTTAATAATATATTTATGATTTGAATATATGTTATAATTTTTATTGAATCTTCTTTCAACTTTAACTTGATCTTTGAAATTTATATTTATAATGCTTTCATCATCTTCTTCATTATCGTCATCATCTTCTACATTATTAAAACTTGATATAAATAATAAATTTATTATATACCTAAGTATAAATAAAGGAAGTTGATTTAAATTATTCATATATATATAAATAAATAGATATGTAAATAATTTTTTATATATAAAAAAAGATATTATTATGGTGTTGGTGTGAAATTAATATCAAAAAAACCATATAAAAAAACGTTTTTTTTTTATTTTTCAGCTCGCAATCTTAATTTATTTTAATTTTAATTTTATTTTTATTTTTTATAAAAACAAAAAAACACTCCGCCCCATTGAAATATCTTTTTTTTTTAAAAAAATAATATTTATCTTTTTTTTTAAAAATGATATTACAATGAGTTCATAAATACACACCATTAACTTCACACAAAATTGTTATAAAAATTTAGAAAAGAGAAATAATAAATTTCCTCTCATACAATCTTAAAGCTGTTTGTGCCAACCAATCACAAAAAAAAATTAATTTTTTGTTTTTTTTTCATTTTTTTTTTTATGTGATTTAATTGAAATTATTTGTGTGTGGTTATTTGAATATGTGTGAGTGTTAAATATCTACCAATCCAATTATTATTAATGTTTGTTACGATTTATTCTATTTCTATTAATTTACATTTTGTGTTATTTGTTAAACTTGAAATTATTTCGGTGTGTTTAATATAAAGACGGTCAAGAGTTGAATTTTGGTCTAACATTAATGCTACTTTTGATGTTATTGAATTGATGGTTTCTTTTGAATAACCCCTTTTAAAATCTAAATAAAGATTTTTGATATGTTTATTATTTGAAAAACAATCAATGAAATCTGATAAAAAATGGTCATTTAATATTATATAATTATAATGATAATCATCATAACCACAACCACCATCACAATATTGTACTATCTTTAAATTTTGAATTAAATTATTAGTCTTTAATAATTTCATGCATTCATTCCATAATGATTTTGAGTATGGCGGAATATCAAGATTTTCATTATCATCATTACCAAAGGCACAATAAATTTGAGTATCTTCATTTATACCATTGTTAATATAATATCCCATGTCATGATCTTGAGAATAGTTATAATCTTCAAATTCAACATGATCCAATTGACTAAAGTTTAATTCAACACTATCATTACAGTTACCATCATCACCACCTTCATTGCTACCATTATTAATTTTTTTTTCTTCACTATCATAAATTGAAGATATGAAATGAAATTGTAAATTAATTTCCAATGTATGAATTGAAGATGATTGAAGGAATCTATACAATGAATATAATGGTATAAAATCATCGATAATAATGGATTCAAATGTGAAATTTAATTTTGAAATTGAATGATATTGTGTTAAATGTGTTCTGCCACTATGATTTAAATTCTAATGATTTAAATTGTAATTCTTTAAAATATGTTTATAAACAAATGAATATGATAAAGCATCTTCAATTTCACAATCATATTTTAATTTGAAATAACCAACTTTAAATGTAAATGGTTGTTTCTCTATTATTTCCAAATTTTTAACTTTGTTGGGATCCCAACAAATAAAATTCTCTATATATAAATCTAAATTTACTATAATCCCATGATTTAATTTATTTAAATGGGTAAATAACCAAATTGAATCACCAATCCAAAAATCTCCATCATGTTTTATTGTGATTGACTCTAATGATTTAAATTGATTTATTTTTTTTACCATTTCACTTGAAATATCAAATATTCCCACTTCTATATTCTTTATTACATATTTATTCATAAAAATATGTTTAAAATCACCATCTTCTTCACTTTCACCACCATAATGATTCCCTTTTGAATTATTATAGGTAATTTTACATGAATTTGAATCAATTTCTAATGCTTGACTTTGTTTAAACCAATACCAATTAACTAATGCATAGTTATTCCAAATTTGTTTTCTATTATTGTACCTTTCATAATTATCGTTATTATTTTCACTTGAATATGTTATATTATGCCATTTTTTTGTTATTTTATTACTATATACAAACTGTAATATATATTTTTGAATTAATAATGGTAAAACTATTATTTCTACAACTATTATCATCGTCATTATAGTTTAGTGACTTATGTCTTTTAATTTCCATTTATTTATTATTGTTATTATTATTAGACAATTAATTTGCTATGTAGCAACGACTAAAGTTAAAGACGCATAAAAAATTTATAATAAAAAATTCATCAAAAATTTTTTGAAAATATTATGAGTGTGTCTTGCTAAAGCAGGAATAAATTTGGGATTTTCCTTTCATACTGCATAGATAAATAGATAAATAAAATAAAGGATTTGATGTGTTTGTGGATTTTAGTTGTGTTCTTTAGTATTTATTACCTACTTATAAATAAAGAAGTTGATTTATAAATTATAAATTATTCATATATATAAATAGATAGATATGTAAATAATTTTTAAAATTTATTATTATTATTATTTATTTTTAAGGTACCTATAATTTATTTTTATTTTTTTTTTTACAACAGCCAAAAAACGCTCCACCCATTAAATAATATCTTTTTATTTTTAAAAATAATATATATATTTTTTTAAAAAAGTTGTTGTTTTTGATAATTGTATACAATTTATAAATACACATCATTAACTTCACACAAAATTGTTATAAAAATTCAGAAAAGAGAAATAAAAAATTTTCTCTCATACAATCTTAAACCTGTTTTTCCCAACTAATCACAAAAAAAAATTAATTAAATTATTTTTTTTAAATTTTTTGTTTTTTTTTCATTTTTTTGATGTCACCTGCGACATTTTTGGTATTATAATATAAATTTTATTCAAAACAACAGTATACTACTATATAAATACAACAATGCAAATTGTCTTAATAAGAAACAAATAATTTACACACTCATATATACATACATAGCATACACACATATATATTTTGCTTGATAGATATTTAACACACACACATATAAATATAAACTCACACATTCAAATAAACACACACATAATTTAAACAATTAAATCACAATCGCATAAAAAAAAAATATATAAAAATTAAAAAAATAAAAACACACTCCTGCTACCCGACAAGATATAATAAAATTTTAATATTTAGTAAAACAAAAAACAAAACACCAACAACAATAACAATATATTAAAGAAAGAAAGAAAGAGAGTGTGAGGTGTAAAGATATATATATATATATATACAGTGATAAAATTCAATTATATTTTATATATTAAAATAAAATATCTTAATACAAAAATAAAAATCAACAATATAAAATAATTAATAACCAAATTTAGTATTAAATCATAACAATATCAACAACAATATAAATAATCTATATAACTTTATATTTTATATATGGTGAATAACAATTGTATATAATGGATAAAATTAGAAGTTCTGTTGAAAGGTTATCATCAACTGATGTATCAGTTCAAGAAAATTGTCTTCGAGTTTTAATAAATATATCAACTGAAAGTATGTACTTTATATACAACATATAGTAGTCAACACAATTATATATTGTACACTTTATACTGATACACCTCCATTACTCAGATGAATATCATAATACAATTTTAAGTTTAGTTGGAAATAAAAGGTTTAAAGAATTAATACAATCAAATAATGAAGTTATTCAAATGCTTTCAACATGGTTATTAAGTCATCTAAGTTTAAAATGTAATGTATATCTAATTTCACAATCCATTGTATGTGTATATTCACGAGTATGAGAATATAATATTAATGTGTTGTTGATTGGTGTAATTACAGATGAAAATAGTGGAATTATATTAAAATCAGATATGTTAGAAATTATAATTAAATTATTAAAAGTTGAAAATGAAGATATATCAGAAAAAGTATTATGGCTAATGGTTAATTTAACATTGAATAGAGATTATTCACATTATTTAATAGCAGATTATGGTGTTGTAGAATCATTAATTGAATTTTTAAAGAAAAAGAATAATGGTGGTTCAAATAATAGCGCATTAATTATACTATCAGCAGGTATATTAAGAAATTTATTACATAAAGATACATGTGGTGAATATTTAGATAATCAAAAAATATTTTGTCACAGTGGTGCAATTCAATTTATAAATTCACAATTGATGACAAGTCGTTATAATGTATCATCAGCATCAAATCAACAATTGGTATTATCGTTAACATCATTAATACATGTACTCACTATATATCATCCTGTAATTCGAAGAATATTAGCAATATCTGGTGTATTAAATCATTTAATATCATTATTATCATCACCATCAACTGAATTACAAATTAAAGAACAAGTTATTAAAATATTGATCAACTTGTCATTAACTGAAGAAACTGAAAGACCAATATTAGCAGCAGGTGCAATTATGCCATTAGTTGATATAGTTGTATCAATTTCATCATCATTAGATTTAAAATCGTTATGTGTTAGTTGTTTAGCAAATTTAACATCAAATTCAGAGATTAGACGTGTACTTCGTTCAAATTATTTAATTGATGGATTATCAGAATTATTAAAAGATGAACAAGCAATTGCATCATCTCAACTACTAGAATCTATATCATTGTTAATTGCAAATCTATGTATTGATGAACATTGTAGATTTAAAATTTGTCAATCAGATTGTGATAGAGCATTAATGGAATTGGTTAATTATCCACATGTTACAGTTAGAGATTCAATTATAAATGCATTGGATAATATTAAAGTACCAATTTCATTTGAAACTCAAAATGAATTAGCAATTATTGAAGATATGTCTGATTTAGATCCATTTGATTCATTAAATTCAAATTTCAATTCATTACTTTCGAATACAATTAATAATAATAATAATAATCAAAATAACAATCACCATAACAACAACAACAACATTAATCAATCATCACCACCAAATAATTTTAATTCAAGTTCAATATTAAGAGTATCAAGATCAATGTCACCAATTCATCAATCAAATCATTTTTCAAATGGTAATTGTAAATCATTGGAATTTAATCAATCATCATTACCAACTCAATTTACAACGCCATCAACACCTCAAATAATAATAAATAAACCAATTACAACTACAACAACAACAATTGAACCAATAATTGATGATACACCAAATAAATTATTTAGAAGAGGTAGAATTATTAAAGAATTAATTGATACAGAACAAGCATATGTACATTCATTATCAATTTGTATACGAGTTTATTATAATCCATTAGTTGTATCACCAACAGTACCACCAATAATTGGGATTGAATTGGTTGAAACTATATTTTCAAATATTGATAAAGTATTTAGAATAAATTGTGAATTCTTAAAGAAATTACGTGGTATGTCAGATAATAAAGATGTATTGGAGTTAGCACATGTATTTCAATGGTATTGGGATCAACAATTTACAATTCCAGAATATCGTACATATATAAATAATTTCAACAAAGCAATGGATGTTGTACATGAAAATAGAGCGAAACAACCAAGATTTAAAGAATATTTAGAGAAATGTCAATTCTCTGAACAATGTAAATCCGAGACAATTGATAGTTATTTAATTAGACCAGTTCAAAGAGTACCACGTTATATACTGTTACTAACTGATTTATTAAATCATACTGTTGATATGTTGGAAAGAAATGCAATTGAAGAAGTATTAAAAAGAACTAAATTAATAACTGATCAATTAAATGAATCAAAAAGAAAAGCTGAAAATATTTCAAAATTAATAATGCTCCAAGAGAAAGTAATTGGTTTATCAGAAATATTAAATTCAAATATTGGTATTAGTAGTGTTAGTAGTGGTAGTAGTAATAGTATAAGTTTAGTTGGTTCAGGTAATAATAGTGCATCAACAAACCCTACATCTGCAAATAATAGTAATGGTAATAGTAATGGTAATGGCAATACTATAAATACAATTTATTTAAATGGTAATAATGTAAATGGTACAGGTGGTAGTGTTAGTTTAAATTCAAGCGTTAATTCAAGTAATGGTAATAATATAGTTAATGGTCATAATATAACGACGACACCATCATTATCAATTAATAGAGAATTATTAAAAGATGGATTAATGATGGAAAGTAGACAGAAAAAAGTATCAAAATATCGTTATTTCATATTGTTAAATGATATATTATTCATTACAAAACAAAAGAAAAGTAAATATAGTATTTATAAAACTATACCACTTATCGATTTAAAAGTATTGGATGTACCACAAAATATATCAAATGAAAATGGATTATTTTGTTTTCAAATTAATTGGAGTGGTGATAAATCAGAAGATGGTTTATTAATTTCAACATCGGAACAAGATAAAGAAGATTGGTTATTAGAATTAAGAAATTCAATTAAAATGGCAAAATCAAATCAAATGACAAATAAATTATTATTTTTACAATCTCAAAGGCATAGTACTTTAATTGGTTAATCCAAAACAACACATACACACTAAAAAAAAATGATTAATAAATTTTAAAATTATTTAAACACACACATATATAACACTAAAAAGTTATCTATTTAAAAAAAGTGGTATTTGTTGGTTTTAAAATCAACAAAATATCCAAAATTATTATATGACCTTGCTTTAGTTATTTGTATGTTATATTCAAGTATGTTTTTTTATACCACATAGTTCTTATATAAAACGTCAAAAACTCATGCCAAAAAAAAAAAATAAAAAAAAAAGATATTTTTTTTTCAAAAACCATCATTTTATCTGAATTTAACGTTCTCACATAAAAAGATATTTTTGGTTGACAATCATCTAGATAACTGATTTTTTTAAATTTAATTTTAAATTCTTTTGAATTTTTTTATTTTAACACATATAACCACACATATATATACAGTTATCTGACATATTCATATTAATAATAAATTTTGGGATATATATATTTACAAATATGAATATGAATATTGATGTGATTGATAATAGTAGTAATAATAATAACAACAATAACAGTATTATTAATCACAAGCAATGGGTATCTTCAAATAAATGTAATAATATATATTATATATTTATATCATTTAGTATATATATATACTAATAATTTCATTTTTTTCATTACAGCATTTAAAAATCAATTTTATTTAAAAGAAACATTAGATTCGTTTGCAGTGTGTCCAATAAATGAAATTATTATATTACGTATATCAATACCAGAATTAAATACAATTTCATTATTTAAAGTTGACAGAGATTCTACAGTTAGAGAACTATTATATCAAATTTTAAAAAAGAAAAGGTTATCACAAAATGATGGTTTTAGTTTATACTTGCTACCAAATAATAAAAGTGGTGTTGAATTTGGTATGTGGTTAGATGAATCAAAACCAATATTTCTATATGAATTATACGATCAAGTAAGTACAACAAGTAGTAGTTCTAGTAACACTCATACATACACATACACAACCTAATTTCAACCACTAACATCAAATATGTCACATGTGCACTATATATAGGATATATTAGAATGCAAAAAGAAATCAGCAACAGATTTAAATCAATTTCATATTAAAGTTGTATTTCCTGAACAAATGAAATCAAAGACACTTCAAGTTGATGGTAAAATGTTAGTTAAAGAAGCAATCCTATTAATAAAATCAAAGATGGATATTGTATTTGATTTGAATCAAGACATTAATAATTATGGTTTATATTCATTGGTATTAGAACATCAAACAACAATTAAAATTCACAGTAATAATAGTTTTAATAATAATATCAGTAGTAGCAGTATCAACAACAACAACAACAATAATCACCATCAACATTCATTAATATTAATGAAAGATAATGACCTACTTTCAAAATATTCAATGAGTAATGAAAATATGAACATTATAGAATTTAGAAAGAAAGAAATTGTAATATTATCATTAAATTCAAATACAACACCACGAAGTAATGGTAATGGTAATGGTAATGAACAACAACAACAAGATGAAGATGAGGATAAGAATATAACAATTCAAATTAAATCAAATATACATGAAATTATATCACAAGTTGGTGAATGGTTAAAATTTAATTATAAAATTCAAATATCAAATTCACATAAATTATTACTTTATTCAAAATCATTAAAACTTTGGTTAATTGATAGTAAACCATTAGATTCTTATAACATTAAAAAAAATGTATGTACAATTTATAAATATAAATAATAACAACAATATTTAAATAGTATGTAAATATATTAATATTATTCATTTTTGTAATATATACTAGGATTTATTATACATATTTCCAAAGATTGTTGATGATGTTGATTTAGAAAAAGGTATTTGTTTAAAAGTAAACTTTTCAGCATGTAACATTGCATTAGAATTAAATAATGGTAATAGTAATAAACTCACAACTAAAACATTACCAGGTGAATTATTAATTTTAAAAATTGATAATATAATATTACTTAATGTATCCACCAAACCAATTCTATGTGATATCTTTATGACAAACTTTCAATTAATATTCTTTGCAAAAGAATCTGTATGTATCATATATCGAGTAATATATATATATATAATGTATATATACTAATTAAATACATTAATAGAAAAAAGAATATATTATTCATTTAGGTGTAATTAATAAAATTGAAAAAGAATCTACAAAAAAATCAAATCATTCAAAATTTTGTTCATTAAATTTAAATTGTAAAGATTTTAGATTTATTAGGATACTATTTAATAAGAAAGAAAAGATATTAAGGAAAAAGTTATATTCAACATTGAAACAACAATGTTTTCCAGGTGGTATTCATAATAGGTTATTTTCATTTTACAATAAAGAAAGATTCAATACAAGTAATGATGAAGAAGATGATGAAATTAATGGTTGGAATATATATAGTGCAGAAAAGGAATTTTCAAGATTAGGTATAACTCAAAATAGTGGTTGGAGAATATCACAAATAAATAGACATTATTCAATGTGTATGTCATATCCAAAATTAATTGTTGTACCTGAAACTGTAACAGATGATCAATTAAATGATGTATTCATATTTAGATCAAAAGGAAGGATACCTGCATTATCATGGAAACATCCAATAAATGGTTCAACCATAACAAGATGTTCTCAACCATTGGTTGGTTTAACAAGATCAAGATGTCAAGATGATGAATTATTAATTAAACAAATTGCACAACCTGATAAACCAAATGTAATGGTTTATAGTGATATTTTAAATTTTACAAGTAGTAACTATGGTAATGGTGGTGGTGGTAGTAGTAATTCAATATTACAAAATAAAAGAACATCATATTATTCAACAAATTTTGATAATTTAATCAATGGTAGTAGTAACAACAATAGTGGTAGTGGTAATAATGGAAATCAAGATAAAGCAGTATTAAATTTATTGGATGCAAGACCAAAAGTAAATGCAATTGGTAATAAAGCAATGGGTGCAGGTTTTGAAGATACAAATTCATTATATACAAATTGTAATATTGATTTTTTAAATATTGCCAATATCCATGCAGTTAGGGAATCATATGAAAAGCTAAAATCAATTTGTATTGATTCATTATGTGGTATTCAAGATTATATTCCAATTAAAACAAGTAGTATTGGTGGTAATAATCATGAAGAAAATGATCAACCAGCAACAACAACAACAACAATTCCAAATTCAAATTCAATTGATGATTTAAATAGTATATTACAACAATTAGAATCAAGTAATATACATAATGATATAATTGATAATAATGAAGGATATAATATAAAAGATAATATTAAATGGTTTGAAGGTATTGAATCATCGAAATGGTTTGATCATATATTATCAATTATGAAAGGCGCAATTAAAATCGTTGAAAGTATACATAGAAATTCAACATCAGTATTATTACATTGTTCAGATGGATGGGATAGAACTAGTCAATTATCAAGTTTATCAATGATATTATTAGATCCATATTATAGAACAATCAATGGTTTTATAATTTTAATTGAAAAGGAATGGTTGGAATTTGGTCATAAATTTTCAGATAGAATTGGTCAAGGTAGTGATAGTAAATATGATGAACGTTCACCTATATTTTTACAATTTATTGAATGTATATTCCATATTTTAAAACAATTTAAAAATTATTTTCAATTTAATCAAAATTTATTAATTGAAATAATGGTTGCATTATATTCAAATAGGTTTGGTACATTTTTATTTAATACTTCAAGAGAAAGAGAAATCAATAATGTTAAACAGTTTACAGTGTCTTTATGGTCAATGATATTAGCACCTAAAAATATTTCAAATTATACAAATATCAATTATACTAAAACTGATAAAATATTAATTCCATCAATTGCAATTCCATATTACAGTTTATGGAAAAATTATTATTTGAAATATTTATTATTAAAATAACAAAAACAATAAATAAAAATAAATAATGTTAACTGTGAAAGTTGTTTTTTTAAAAAATAAAATAGCCCACAAATATGATATGTGTTAGTTTATTGTTGGTGGTATGTAAACACGAGTAATTTATTTCTAAATGTGATGTTGAGTGTGTGAGGAGAAATAAATAAATATATTTTAAAACTATGTAACCGATAAAAAAATGGGTGAAAAACAATTATTATAAAAAAAAGTTATTTTATTTTTTTTGAATTTTTTATTTTGTTGTCAAATTACAAATAAATAAAAATAAAAATAAAAATACAAATACAAATAACAAATGTACACAAATAATTATTTTAATAACAACAGGATTAAATTTTAATTTATGTGGTGTAAATGCAGATGGTATTGGTATTGAATTAATTGTAAACGTTAATAATAATAATAAATATGAAAAAGGTGGTGAATGTGGTACAAGTTTAACAAGTACATGTAATTGTATTGATGATGCAATTTCATATTTTAAAAATTCAGCTTCAAAAACAACTGCTGAACCATTATCAATTTTATTACAAGATGGTTTTTATAATATTAATAACAATAGTTTAAATTTTTATCAATTAAATTTAAAATTATCATCATATTCTCAATCATCTCAAAATGTAATATTTGATGGTAGTTTAAATATGCTTGACCCAAATGGAAATTCAATATATTTTATCAATCAAGTACTAACAACAACAATAAGTGAAGATGAAAATACAATATTTCAATTAATAATATCAAGTTTATTAATTTGGGAGACCAACAATTATTAAATGTTAAAACAAGTGTTTCAAAATCAATTATCTCATTTGATAATTGTTATATTGGTAATATAAGTTTAACATTTACAAATTTTATTGAAATAAATTCAAATGGTAATTCATTAACTGAATACCCATCAAGTTTATTGGAAATTACAAACTCAGTATTTGAAAAATTTTATTTTACTCAAAGTGGTCTTGATCCAGGTTATTTAGTTCCATTAATTGAATGTACAAATTCAAATATCACAATAACAAATTCAAAATTTTCAAATATATCTGTTGAATCTATAATTCATTTAAATAGTGGTAATTTAAATATTGATTCAAGTAATTTCATAAACTCTTATGTTTTTAATGTTATATATTCATTGGATTCAAATGTATACATTGAAAATTCATTATTTGAAAATAATCATGCAAAATATATTGAACCAACCAATGAAAGAACAGTTGGTTCAATTATTACTATGATAATATCAGAAACTGGTAAATATAATTTAATTTTAAAGAATTCTCAATTTCTTAATAATGATGTTGAATATTATTTAAATGGTTCAGTTATTCATTTCGAAAATTCTTGTATTAATAATGAAACAAAACAAAGTATTATTTCAAATTGTCAAATTATTAATAATGACTTGTTTTATTCAATTTATTCAACAAATATATTATTATCAGTAATTGGTACTACTTTCATTGATAGTTCAATTAATTTAATTGGTTCAACTGTATCATTTTCAAATTCAAATTTAAATTCAACAATGATTGGAGGTATTGATTGTTCATACACATATATAAATATATTACAAGTAATTTACTGTAAATTTTATTTTATGTTTATAGATTATACATGTTTATGAATTGGACCATCATCTAAATCATCATTAAATCTTTCAGTTAATGAAGTGAATGGTACCTGTTTGTACTTCAAACTCTGATGAGAAGGTTGATATTATACATTTTTTTAGCACATGTTGTTTCACGATTTGTTATTAATTGATTAAATAAACAAACACCACCTAAACAAGGTAACCTATGACCTGTATTTATTGGTTTCCATTCAACCCTCACCTACTAAATAAATTTTAAATGGAATACAATCTGCATGCATTTGAAAATATACCACATGTAAATTGAGCTGGTCTTCTAATTTTATCAATGTGTTACTTCAACGTCTAAAAAATAAGTAGCTCAATTACCATCTGGTTCATTTGTTAATAATAATTTTCAATATAGATCCTTTACCTTCGTTCATATTTATCAAAACTTTTTTCAAAGATATTTTTTTTTTTTTTTTTTTAATTTTTTTTTTTTTTTAAAAATTTTTTTTTTTTTTTTTTTTTTTTTCGAGACGCCCAGTGTGGCCTATAAAAGTATATGACCATGTTGAGTTTCGACGGATATCAGTTCATAAAAACACTTG
>JACAFY010016710.1:2291-15206 GCA_015252635.1 Dictyostelium capitatum | reverse complement strand
TTTATCGGGTTAATTCAAAAAATAAACCAAAATTAACATAATTTAAAAAAAAAATAAAAAAAAATAAAAAATTTTTTGCCCTTGCTTTTTGGGAAATAAAATTAAAACTTTTTTTTTTTTTTTTTTTTTCATTTTTTAATTTCAACAAATACGCGCAAAACATATATACACAAATTATTATTATGATAGATTATTTTTACACATTTAAACTTAAATGTATATTACAAATTGTTAAACAAAGATTATTAATTATATTTAAACAAAGATGGTTAGAAACATATGGAGAAAAATATGAAGTTAGTGTAATGAATGGTGATAAATTGGTAAAGAATAATATGGCAGTTTATATGACACAATCACCTATAAATAAAAATTTAATGAATAGAGGAACAGCACATAAATTTCCAATGGATTTGTTAATTCCAATATTATTAAATACAACAAATACACCTGGTGAAATCAATGGTCAAACACGTGTAATTCAATCAATTTTAGAGTTTACCAAAATATTTTGTAGGTATACCGAAAATTCATATATACACATAATAATATATACATATTAACATGTGAGATGTATGGTTGTTTACAGATTTAATTAAAGATGAAGAACAATATAATACATTAAAAAAAGAAATTAAACATTTAATTAAATTATTGGATAAAGTATCACCATTAATTAATCCAACATCAATATCAATTGGTAAAGAGATTGAAAATAAATTTCAATTGATTCATGAACCAGGTCAAGTTAATCAAGAGAATGAAAAAAAGAGATCAAAGAAAGAGGTAATAAAGAATTTTTAAAAAAGAATTATTCAGCATCAAGATCAATTTATATCAATGCATTGGAGTTGGAAGATTTATCATTTGAAACAATAGGTATATTAAATTTAAATCTTAGTACAACTTGCTTTGATTTTTATACCAAATTTTCATTAGAGTATAATGTATTGGTACGTGATAATGAAGATTATGACATGTTGGAATGTGCATCACATTATGCTCAAGAAGCAATTTCATATCGTCCAAATTGGTCAAAAGCTTATTTTCGTCTTGGTAAATGTTATTCAAAACAAAGTAATTATATAATGGCAATACCATTGTTTGAATCTGCCGCATCCATCAATACAGATACTTCAGTTTCAAAAGATGAATGTAAGAAATTAATGATTGAAACAATTGGTAAATTAAGGGTTAGATCAGAAGATTTATCAATTGATCAACGTGATTTCGTACAAGAATCAAAAAATACAATTGAAGCATATGGAGAGATAAAGAAAGCATTTGGTCATTTATCAATTGATAAAGAATATTTAAAAGATAATCATACAGAAGAAGAATTACAATATATTGGTGTAATGGTTCATTTTGGAATTCCATTGTCAACTGCAACTGAAAAATATTTAACTTTGAACGCTGAAGCATTACACGATGAAAAAGAATATAAAAAATCATTTAATTATTTAGCAAGATGTGTTGGTAATGGAACAAATTATGCAACTACTTATTTTAAATTATCGGAAATGTATAGAAATCAATACTACGTTAAATATTCAGGTCCAATGATTGTATCGTTGTTATTACAGGGCTCATTGTGTCCATTATCATTTGATATTAAAGATGAATTCAAGAGTGATCAAAAAGTAATGGATATGTTTTCAAAAAATGCAGATGTACTTTTGTTACATGCTGATTTAGGTAGAATATTCAGGGCTGGAATACATGGCGTTGATGTAGATATAGAAAGAGCATTGTACCATTTAAATTTTGCAGTTGATCATTTTGATCAAATTAAAGTAATAACTAAATGTGATGATATTTCAGATTCATTCTTTATATTGGGTCAAATGTTATTTACTGGTTTAATTGATCCAACTCCACTTAGAACTCCACAAATTGAAAAAGCTAAAGAAATTTGGATTCGTGGTGTTGGATATGGTAATTCCAATTGTTTCACTTGTTTAAACAAACATTTCAAAGATGACATTGATGTAATTCGATTTTTAAACACTGTTGAAAGACCAAAAGAATTAGATTCGCATAGAGAAACAATACTTTCAAATGTAGGTGCAGATTTGGGTAATAGTGATTTAGCTGTATCGAAACAACCATTAAATTTTAATTTAATTAAAATGGTATCAACCAAATCACAATACGCTCAAGATATATTATCAATTTACAATTTACAACAACAATTTTTGAAATTATTCAATGCAACAACTGGATCAACAAATAGATTTAAATTGTCAATGTCTGAAAAATTGGAAATTATTAAACCTTTGGTAAATGTTTACAAACAATTTGAATATTATATTCTCCTTAGAATTCCAAGAGAACAAATTGATGAAATCAGAGAATTTATTGATCATCTTTTACAGTGTGATCCATCAAATAAACAAGTTAGAATTGCATATCTTGGTATTAATAGATTGGATGGTAAAGTAACAGAGAAACTTAATTTTGCAATTGAATCCTCATTGAAATATTGTAATGGTGCAGATTCAACAGAAGAAACAACAATGTTTAAATATTATCATTGTGTATTTCAAAATTATTTGGGTCGTTTTGATGAATTGTTTGGTAATTCATTAAAGTATTCACAACATTCAAATGCAATTGGTGATTTAAAATTTAGAGATATTTTCACATACTACTTTTTAACATCAGTTTGTCATGCAGATTTTGAAACATTGTTTTTACAACAAATGGATAAAAAAAAACAATCACAAATCATTCAAATGGTAATTAATAATACAGTTGATTACATTTCAAGATTACCATCTGATTCTCCATTTCCAGCAGAATGTTATTTCAATTTATCATTGTTTTTATTAAAATCAAACAACAACAATGGTGATACTGATGTTTCAAATGATCAAAATTTAAAATATTATAATCTTGGTTTGGAATCACATCAATCTACTTTACCAGTACTTCAATATCACCGTTTAGTTAATTCATTTGAATTGGTAAAACAAAATTTAATTATTAAAAATATTTTAACTAAATAAATGATTAAATAAATAGAACAATCTCTCTTTTTTTTATTTAACAATAATAGCAACAATGATAATAGTATTATTTTTAAAACTTGTACATTAAATACTTTAAAAAAAATTAGAAAATATTAACCTAGATATTTTATAAAAAAAACCAGGATTCAAAACTCACCTGGTATTAAGTTGATTTATTATAAAATGATATAATTCTGAAAAATTCATTACAACCTTTAATTAATTTATATATTTTGAATTTTTAATAATGTAATAATCACATCAATGATTAAATCAAGGTAAAAAAAATAAAATTACCTCACATGTAATTTAAAATTAAATAAAATAAATTATAATTGTTTATATTTACAAAAATGGTATCTAGCCTATTTACTAAATTTTGAATAGATCTAAACAATTACAAATTTAAAATTTTTTTTCTTTTTTTTGTTAATTTTATTGTTAAAATATTACACATAACAAAAGTTTATATGTTTTTAATAAATAAAATGTTTGAAATAATTCGAGATACATTTAATTATGTCTCACAAAAATATAATAAAATTAAATTTTATTTTTCTTTAAGTATGTTATTTTTATCAAAAAATATATAAATGTTAATGAAACTAATTTATTTAATAATTTAGAATACAAATTTTATTGTCAATTAAAGAAATTATTAGAATGGAAAAAAATAACAATTGAAGATAATGAAATTATTGAAATTTCAAATATATTAAATAATAAAGAACAAATTAGTAATCATGTTGCATTAATTATATGGAATATGAATGAAATGATAAGAAGAGTTGAACCTCAACATCCAATATTAGGAACAGTTGAATTAATGAAATCAACAATAACCAATTTAATTATTCACCATGGTGGTAACATTTATGAAAGATGTAATAGTTCAATATTCTTTTTCGACAATTATCATCAAATGATTATTTGTTTCACTGATATATACCTAACACAACCATTCCTTAGAAAACAAGTAAACTATAATGATTATTTCATTTCAAAAGGTACTGAAAAGTCAAATTTTAATAACCCAATAATTGAATTTCATTCAATTCCATTCTCTTGTTTAATAATTGAAGCTAATAAAAAAAACAAAAACAATAATAATCAAATTAATAATAATAATAATATCATTAATGACAATTCAGATAGTTAAAATAATTGAATAAAATTTATGTTTTTTTTAAATTTTAATTATTAAATTAACTTTTCAATTATTATCATAAAGAGGAATAAAAATGCAAAATAAATATTTGCATTAAATTTGTTTAGACATGAAGTTGGATTAGTAAAATCAACAGTTACTAATTGCCATACTAAATGACCACCACATATAAAAATTGTACCTAAAAAATAAACCCATGAATAATTTGCAGCAATACCAGTTACAATCATACCACAAATTGTTACCACAGATAAAATACTAAGAATGAATCTACTATTATCACCAAATTTTAATGCAGTTGATTTAACACCAACTATAATATCTTCATTTTTATCTTGATGAGCATATATTGTATCATAAACAATTGTCCAACAAATACTAGATATATAAAGTGGTCCTATAATCACCCAATCAATATGTCCTAAAATTACTGAATATCCCACTAGTACACCCCAATTAAACCCTAAACCTAACACAAATTGTGGATAATATGTAAATCTTTTACTAAATGGATATAATACTGCAAGTGGTAAACCAATAACACATAAATTTGTACTTTATAAATAATCTAAAATTAGTTAATTGAACATTATTTTTCAGTAAATAAAGAGTACATACGTAAAAGTATTAAAATAATTTAAAGCAACAACATATAAAATTAAAAATTGAGCCATTAAATAAACAAATGCTTTTGAATGATTAACTTTACCACATGCAATTGGTCTATTTTTAGTACGTTCTATTAATGCATCAAATTTATAATCTGCCATATCATTCATTACACAATGAACACTTCTCATAATAATTGACAAAACACCAAATAATAACATCATATTTATGTCTGGTAATGACCCTTTATTTGTTGCAATTGCAATACTCCAAAAACCAGGTAATAGTAATAACCATGTTCCACTTGGTTTTTCAACTCTACTTAACCTTAAATATGGTTGAACTGATTCTGGTAATTTTTTAATCCAATCTTGTTGTTTAACTTTCATTTTATTTTTATTTATAATATATGGTTATTTTTATAGGTTTATGCGTTATTAGTTGTTTATTTATAGACTTTTAAATTCTTTTAACTTTTTTTTTTATATATAGGTAGTTTTTTTTATAATTATATAAAAATAAATTCTTGGGTATCAAAGTTTTTCAATTTAAATTTTTATGTCTTAATCTTCATTTTAATAAATTATTTCACATATATATATATACATACCGAATATAAATCAAATTTTAATATTATTATTCCTTAGTTTATTAATTTTTAGTATATACAACTACAAAAATTACGTCAATAAAACAACATTTTTATATTATTATTTTTAATTCCAAAATAAATATTTTTTAAAAATTAAACGATAATGAGATATCTTTTATTAGCCAATAATAGTTTTCATATTTTCTCCTTTAACAAACATATTATTCTTGTGTATGTGTGTATGTGTGTGTGAATTTTTAAAAATTTATAAAAAATAAAAAAAAAAAAATCAAAATTTTCTATATTCACACACATTCAAATAAATAATTACAGAGTGGTTGTTACCACAGACAAGTAAATGAATATTTAAATGTTTCAATTATTAGTAAAATAAATTTGTAATATTGTGTTATTTTAAATACCACAATTCCTATGTAAAAATAACAAAATTTATTAAATAAATGGATAAATATGTAATGAAACATTTCTATTGCTATACTTTTATATTCATAGGGCAACCAGTAGCTGATGTGTTAAACATGTACAATTAGGTTACATTCCCATTAATTATTATTTGAAAATAAAAGAAATCAGCTTATTCTAATTCTTTTTTATTAAAAAAGAATAGCAAAACTCAAAGCTTACAGAACATTAATTATTATAAAGTTAAAATAATAAATTAATTTAATACCAATAAAAATACAAAATAAATCTTTTCTTGAAATTTAATTTCAAGTTTAACAACCACATAAAAAAACATTTTATTTATTTATTTGTTTAACCAAAGTACATGTTTATAATCATAATGTGATAATTTTTGTTTTAAATATTGTAATATTTGAGTATCTTAACCCCACCACTATTATTTGATTTAATGTTACTTTTTATATAAAAATATTTTAAAAAATCAATACAACCATATTTAAATGCATAATCAATTAATGATTTTGTAACTACTAAATAATTTGGTAAATCTGAATCTATAAATGATTTTGATAATAATTTGCGTGAAACAAAATTGAAATTATCAATTTTTAAAATAATTATTCCCACGTATTCTAAACCAACATTTAATGATTCATTATAATTACTTTCTGTCACAATCAATTATTTATCATTTAATGTACCTGCTCTTGATAAATGATAAACCAACTTTTCTAAAACTTCACCATTTCCATCAATACTATTACTAAATATTCAAATATAAATGTTGGTGGATCTAAATACCTTGCAATACCATAACCTTTAATTCATATCACTTTCATATCTATTCATGTTAATATAATCTCTAATTTACTAAATGAATTTGTACCATTCATATTAATTGATGACCCATCTTCTGATTTAAACTTTTTTTTTACTTCTTCTTGTGATGATGAATTAAATACTTTGTGGTGTACCTAATATTAATTTTAACATTTCATCTTTGGTAATATATATTTCAATAATTGATGTTGTTTGTTTTTTTTCATCCATTCATTTTTGAACTTTGAACATCGATACTTTTATCACTGATAACTTGATTTGGTAATGGTTGTTGTAAAACTATTGTTTTTGAATCTTTTGTAAAAGTATATGTATTGTTTAAACCAATGGTATTAATATCAAATTGTTTAACAAAGTAATCAATTTCAGAGATGAATATCTTGTGAACTTTCTACACCATTAATATATCCACCAAAACAATTACCACATGTAATTAATATATTGCTATTACCATCACTTGTGATTGATATATCAGGTACTATTGTAAATGTATTTACATCACTGTATACATATAAATCTATGTTTGGACTAACTGGTAAAGTGATTCTTGAACTTGTAATATAGGTTACTTGATTATTTGAGATAAGAGTTTTACCATCGTAAAATTTATAATTTGGTAACGAACTTGAAATGAAAAGACCTTCCATTGTTATAACATTATCTACAATTGAATAATTATAAATAATTGGACAATCTATAAAAAATAATAAACGAAAACAATTGTTTATATATGCATTGTTAATATCAAATGAATTTTTTATTAATATATTTATATAACATTTAATTACTTACATACAACGCCAGACGATTTTTGTTGTATTTATAATAAATTACCATTAAATTAATAAATAAAACAACATTATATTGAGAAAACAACACATATTAAAAATGTAATATGTTTTTTTAGTAATATATTTGATGTTTTAGTGCTATTTGCATTGCCATAAAAAACAACTAACACAAAAAATACATTTTAACACACAAACACACATTTGTAAAATAAAAAGATTCATATGCAGCAACTTTTAAAAAAAACTACAAATTATATAATATTATTTATTTTAAAATTTATTAGTTTAGTAATTGATGATGACCTCAAGAGCCATTTTTTTTTATTTTTTTTTTGATATATTTTTTATTAACAATGAATCATATCATTTATTATATATTACACATTTATAAAACTATAAATGAACAGACTAACTACAACCACAGCAACACACACTTTCAAAAAAATTAAAAATAAATAAAAACAAATAAAAATGTGTGGCTGTGCAAACAGATATTGTTTCATTATGATAATCATTATTAAATGAAAGTGTAGTTGATGAATCTGAATTCAATTTAAAAGAAATGATATTTGGTTCAATTAATTGATAATATAATTCTTTTCCATTCTTGTTATTATATTTAATATTTGTAATTGAAAAGTTATAATGTGGAAATGATAATTGTAATTTAACTTTATCTAAATATTGATTCATTGATTTTACCCAATTTGATAACTAAATTAATTTGAGTGAACTAAATTAGTTGAATTAATGATGCAAATTGAATGTACCACAAACAATTAAATATCACATAAAACGTAAAAAAACATTAGTATAATATTTTCTTTTTAAATTTGATATTGTAATATACATATGTAATTTTTAATGTTTTAAATGATAACACAATATCATATAAATTGAAACATTTTAATTTTGGTAATCAAATTTAACATTTCCATTTTACCATTAAAAGTATTTCCGAATGATATTTGAGCGAAATTTCATTTAAAAAATAAAAATTGAAATTGAATAATTCCAAAAAAAAAAAGAAAGGAACATGTCCCATAACATTAAAAAAAAAATTTAAACAATAGCATAAAAGGGATTGTATAATTATATTTCAATAGTTAAGAGTGACGGCTCAATATTATATATACTACATTCAATATACTATTCAAAGGTTAAATTGGTATGTTGATATTGAGGTAATAGATAGGTACTGTGAACAGTTGCGACAGGCATCAGTATGTCATATCCAACCTTTGGTACCGATTCGTGGGAAGTAGTGGGTTTATAAACTGGTTTAGAAATAAACTGCAAGTCGGGTCATTATGGATTTACACGTCATTTAACTCTTACATCTGAATAATAATTCCCTCATTATTATTTTTTTGGTTGTTTATAAAAAAAAATTACTTTTGGTGATTTGATCAATGTTGATTAATAAAGATGAAGTATAATTCTTTGTAATATTAATATAGTTTATGTAAAAAAAGTTAGTGTAGTTAATTTGTTTTAAAAATGTAATGTAGTTAATAGCATTTTACCGAAAAGTTAATGTTATTAATGGTGTTTTACAGAAAAGTTAATGTAGTTAATCACATCACAACAAATTGGGTTTTGCCTTGTAATTGAACAAATGATAATATTAAAATCAATGCCAAGCAACTGACATGTCTGAAAATTATCAATGAAATAATTATAATGCCGAAACATTATTATATTATTGTGTTATTATGGAACACATTAAATTAAATTAGTGCATTAATGCCAATAACAAAAATTACAAAAAAAAATATCCAACCTCATCATGTAAAGTTTGGATATGTCTAAACTAAATTGGGCTCTTTTATCAGATATATTTTTTTTTTTTTATGAAATATATCTCTTTTACTACATCATATCAATTTTCGTATTAATATCAGGAAAAAAAATTCTATTTTTTTTTTCATTTTTTTAATTTTCTTTGCTTTGTCAGACAAATTAGCTTTTTTTTTTTTAGTTTTTTTATTTTTATATTTAATATCCACACAAAAGATTATTATTATTATTTCAAACATACAAATAATACATACAAAAAAAAAAGTATTTATAAATATTGTTGCATATAGTTATTATTAACTGTTAATATATTAATATATTGTTTCGTATTCGATTAATTCAGATGCAATCAAGATCATCAAATCATCACCAACTTTGGTGGTAGTAATGTTAAAACCAATATAACAATAAATGGTATTAATGGTCCAGTATCAGGAGGTGGTGGTGGTGGTGCAAAAGCAACATTAATGAATTCACTTTGAGAAAAGGGGTGTAGTGGTATGTTAAATGATAAACAAACTAATGGTTACGGTACAATTAAATCATATAAAGACGATAAATCAAGTCCATGGTTTGAAGAAAGACAAGTTATTGCAACATTATATAAAGCAAGAATATTATTACACGAAATGATATACACTAAAATGAATCAAGAAAGATTATTATCTGATAATCTATACATTGGTGAAATTCAATCATTGTTAAACACTCAAAAAGAAGACGCTGGAACTGATTGGGTCACTGAAATTCAAGAACTATTTAGAAAAATTGGTAACATTAATTCAAGCAGATTTAATGGAAAATTTCTTAGATACAGTACATTATTTAGCGATGCATTTTCACCAAGAGAAGAATTTTTAATTTTTAGTTTATTTAGAGTATGTTATATATATATATATATATAAAAATGTAATCAAAATAATATTGATACTAATTCCATTTTATAAACTGTAATTGTTTATAATTACAGTTGGCAATCGGACAAGAAATGTCAAGTATTAAATTTGCAGGTGATTTATTAGCAGTTGAATCAGTAGTACCAAAAATGATTATTACATATACCAGAAGAAAACAAAGGACATGAATTTTTAAAACAAATTATAGCACCAATTTTAGAAAACAATGTTGTAAATGCACCAGATTTAAATTTAGAATTGAATGAAGGTCAAGTTTATCAAAATATGATTAGTGAACAAGAAGTTCAAACAGGTGCAAAATCAACATTAAATCGTAGTCTTGCTGAAGATCAAATTCAAAGTATTGCACAAAAGAATTTCGATTCAAAACCAGATGGAATTGCAAAAGTTATTGGTTATTTTGTTTATTATCGTTTTATAAATTTAGCAATTTTTACTCCAGATGCATTTGAAATTTTAGGTAATTGATAATTCTTTATCAATTACCTCTAGAAAGAATTTAGTAAATGTAAGATAAAAAAGTAGTTATATTAATATCAATTATATCATATCTTATTGTATACTAATATTTCATTATTATCACATTTTATCTTTATAGATTGCAAAAGTATTACAAAATTTATTTACATTAAAAACATTCCAAAACCAAGGAGTGAACGTTGGATGCATCCATTAAATAAATGGATTCTTAGTAAAACAAGTATTGTCTAGAAGATTTAATTCAAGCTACAGATCCATCAGAGTATCTTAGAGTTGATAGATATAATGAATTGACATTGAAATTGAATCCAGTTGTAGTTATTTCAATGGGTGAAATATCACAAACACATCATTATTCATTGCGAATTTATCAGCATTATATAAGTGATATGTTTTATATACACCCTATGTAAAAAATTCTAACACTTCTATCTCATTTCCTAAAGATTATTGAATGGATTTCAAATAATTATAATGCAAGAAATAAGAAAGATGAAATGGTAGTCAAGATACGATAATAATAATAATGAAGAATTAATAAAATTGATGATGGGATGATGATGAAGTAGATGGTGATAATTCAAATTCAAAAGAACCAATAAAAATTTTCACCAGATATTGAACAAGAATTACAACAAAAGAATACAGATAATGATTTTAAATGCCAATATCCATTATCATGGATTTTATAGTTTTGCATTGGATTTAAAAGCACAAGATACACGTAACGATGATCATACATTATCATAAAATCAAAATGATAATTAATTTATTAAATAAAAATAATAACTTACACAAAATTACAAGTTTATAAATAAATTATTTGAATATACAATAATGTTATAGTTTTTATTTATTTTTTTTTGTTAAGTGAATCTAAATGTGGTGAAAGACATTCTTCCAAAGCACAAGTACCAGTGATATTAAAGTTATCACAATTTTCACGTCTTTGGACCCTTTCAAAATACACTTGTAAATTTGTTAAAAACTCTTGTGTATTATCTGTTGACTTGATACCAGAGTTTGAATGTAATAATCCATTTTTATTGATGATCCAACTATAACTACCATCAATTGGTTCAATTTTATCAATTCCAATAACGAAAATGAGTGTATTTGATCTTGAAGAATAAGCTTTATGAGTAGCTAACGATTCTAAATTTAGTTTTGAAATTAAATTACCACCTGGACCAAGGATTGCACCCAACAACTCTAAAGCACGATCGGAAATTGAATGACCATTTATTTCAATTGTTGGAATTGAGAATAATGTACTATCCTTTGAGTGGAATAATTGCTTTCTTGGATCAGATACTTCCCAAAGTAACACACCTACCCATTTTGTGTCCAATGAACTATTGACTGATGGATCTGCAAACATATAAAAGTCATTATGAATGAAGTGAATCTTTTTTGGATCACCTTGTTTGCCATGTAATGGTGAATCCTTTTCTCCCTCTTTTTTTGGTGGGGTAGGGGTTAGTGTTAACTCTCTTTTATTTGATGGTGTTGTTGGAGGTGTTGATGGTGATGATGATGATGGTGATTTTGATGGTGTTGATGATTCTGTAGCTGATGATGATACACCAATACCAAATTCTAAATCTTTTTAATTTCAGTAGTTGGTGGTGAAGTTGGTGGTAATTGTATATTTGCAGCTGGTGTTGATGAAGGTAATGGTCTCTTTTGAATTTCATTTTTAATTGTAGTTGTGAAATTGTCAACATCATCTTTAAAGAATATAAAATATTGAGCCAATTTGTCTTTGATTTTTTCGGAGTCGTTTTGACTGATGTGGTTTCTATCTTGACATTGATTTTTCCAATTATTTCCAATGAAATTCATACACTCTGTGATGATTCCAATTTGTTTGTGCATGTATTCTTGACTACCATCATCATTATAATTCATTTTTCTGAAATATGAAGATATATTTTAATTAATAACATGTTATTATTAATAAAGATGATGATACTATAAAATACATACAATATATTGTAATAACTTTACAATGGATTTGATGTTGTTTGTAAACCAAAATAAACTCTGGATAGGCTTTTTATTTTAATTAATATTAACTAATTATTTATTTTATTGTAATATCGCATGATTATTATATTGTTGTTATTTATTTATTTTTTCATTTCATCATTTATTATGTTGGAATTGAAACATCAAAAAAAAAAAAAAAAAAAAAAAAAAAAAAAATTTAAAAAAAAAAAAAAATTAAATATTAATTATTTTAAAAAATTTTTTAAAATAAAAAAAAAAAAAAAAA
>JACAFY010016699.1:0-15215 GCA_015252635.1 Dictyostelium capitatum | reverse complement strand
GAAAATAATAGCTTCACCAATAACAACAATACAAACAATAACAACACCACTGATAATAATAATAATAATAACAACAAAAGCAACAACAATTATAATGGTTTAAATAGTAGTAATGAAAATATGGAAGGTAATGGAACCAGTTTAGATAATAGTATAAATAATATTTTAAAGAAAGAGTATGAAAAGAGACAAAATAATAATAACAACTACAACAACAACAACCAAGGTTCATTTAATAATTCAGATGGTGACGATGAATTGTATAGTGATGATGATTTAGATGAAGATTCAAGCGATGATGAACAACAAAGAAGTAACAGGAAAAAGGATAACAAGAAACCAAGCAAGTTAATTAAAATAGATTCAAAGAATAAAATGGTTTCATCATCTAAAAAAAAGTCAGCTGTAAGTAACTCAAATTATTATTAATCAATTAATTATATTTCTCTCCCTCCCAATTAAATATATTTAATATATACTACTCTATTCTCCTATTTATCATATCAATTATATATATATACTCTCTCTTTTATAAATTACATTTTAAAAAATCAAAAATGCAATAATATTAATTCAAAACAATTCCTTTTTACCAAAAAAAAAAAATAATAAAATAAATACTATAATCAATAGTATTAGAAAAAGAGAGAGCAAGTTTTAATTTATACAATAATATAAAACGAATAAATGTATAAAATAAATATATAATCATTCAACAAACAGTATAATAAATAATAATAAATGGTACAATAATATATAAAAAAAAAAATAAAACAAACACACACAAGACGAAATATAATAATATAAATTAGATATAAAATGGATAGTTTTGGATAGATATATGTATAAATTAGGGGGGATGAGGGGAAATTGAGAGTTGTTTATTAGTTTCTTTACCTTTTCTAACATTAATCTTTTAAAATTTATCTGTTGGTAACAGGTTAAAAAAACTGTCAAAGGCAAAAAAAAGAAAATTGAAAATGAAGAAGATTTTGTTAATGTAAATAACAATCATACAGTCAATGGTATTAATGGTAACAATAGCAGTAGTTTTAATATCACAGCAATTGATAAATATGTTCCATCATTTATGAATCAAACAGTTCAAAAGATTGGTTACAACATAATAATTCCTTCTTTTAGAGAATCAAAATTATATGAAAAAGATGATGGTTACAGTAAATTAGAATATGATAAATACATCGGAAATTGGAAAATGGATGAAGAGGAAGATGAGGGAGAAGAGGAAGAAGTAATTGATCTTGAAGAAGAAGAAGAAGAGTTTGAAGATCAACATATAGATATAGATGAAGAATTATCATTTAATAATAATAATAATAGTCAAGTTAGTCACCAACCTGTAATTAGTATTTTAAACAAAAATAAGACAACTACCACTACAACCACCACCACCACAACAACAACAACTTCATCAATTCCAATTCCAATTCCATTATCAAGTGATTCAACCATTAAAAGATTTAGAAGAGGTTCATTACAAGACGTTCAAATTCCAGATTTAATTTTATTCAAAAAAAGAAAATCATAAATAAAATATATCAATAGTCATAGCTAAACATTATAAATTAAAAAAGAGATTAGATAATAAAAAAAACAAATTTTTTTTTGATATTGTTTATTTGATTACCACTCTATGGGTAATTTAAAATTGGACAATATGATTGTTCATGACCATATTGTGTTTTTGTACAACTTGAATCAATTTTTGTGGTTGAACAATCATCATTATGGCAATTACTAACACAAACATCATAATTTATACAATAATAGGACTGTGTATAATTTGTTGATTGAACAGTTAAACCTAATGAATAGATTACATTGAAAGTTGGAGTTTTAGAAAAACAATAGAAACTATTTCTATATATTTCAAATACAAGTGTAAATGAAGGTGCACCAGGTGAATCATATATTATAACTTTAGCATATTGATTTATATTTGGTAACCAATATGTACCATTTAAATTTGAATTGAAATTTGGCATAATAACACATGAATCATTTTGATAGGTAGTTTTAATTTGATTAACACTATCTAAACAATTTGAAGTACTTGAACTTTGAGTTTGAATTACTGTAGCTTGAGTATATGAATTATCAACTTCAAAGTAAAAATTATCATCTGTTGTTGATGTTTGACCTGCAAATCCACCAATATCATTAACACATTGATCTGTTTGAAATGAATAACCAATTCCGTATGGAGTTGGTCCGGATTCTTCATTTCCTAAACATTCTGAGTCTATGAATGGCACAAAAGTAACATATGTAGTAGAATTTACAATTGTTACTAATAGCAATAATAATAAACATATAAATTTCATTTTTGATTAATAATGATTATGAAAAAAACAAAAAATATGTTGGTATTTAAATACCATCATCTAAAATATCTATAATTTCTTATCACTTTTCATTTATCTTGAATTTTTATTAATAATATCATAATAAAATAACTGTCTTTATATTGATTATCATAAAAAAAATATCAGGATATTTAGGATTTTTTTATTATAAACAAAAAGACACACGCAATGATATGCTTGGGGATATGTCACAATACCATAGTAAATTTGAGAAAAAAGAAAGAAAAAAACAAAATTAAAGTTTTATGAATGAAACATTATATAATTGTGTTATTTTTTATATTTTATTAATATTTAAAACTTGCAAATGTTACACCCCATCAAGAAAAAATATGAATATAATCATAGATAAAATTAATAAAAGTACAATATTGATATTGACACTTGTTGTTAATGACTTTTTAGATAATTGAATACAATTTGAATTTCCATTATCACCAACTGAATTATCACAAATAAAATTAAACACTACTTCTTTGATCACCACAAAACCATTAATTAAATAATCTGTAAAGTTTTCAACAATTTTTCTTAATATTATTATAATTTTCACTAAGTTATATTAAAAGAAAATGAGTGAAAACTTACTCATTATTTTTATTTCTTTTTCTTTTGATCTAAATTATTATTATTTATCTTTTGTTTTTTTTTTTAAAATGATAATGATAATAATTTTTAAAAAATAATAATATTTTTAAATTTATATATTGTTGAAAATTATTATTTTTACATAACCATTTATAGAAGTATTGTGTGAATTTAGATTTCAATTTGTTGACCATTTTTACTTTATTAAATTTTTATTTTTTTATTTTTTTTATTTTTTTTTACAAAATATTGTATATTGTTTTTTTACTTTTTTTGATACTAAATGTTTTCTTTTTGGAATAATAATAATAATAATAATAATTCCGAAACAACTACAAATAAGGATAATAATAATAATATTAAAAAAGAAATGAATATTACACATACAACCGAAAAAACAATAACAAATTCACCAACAGTAGCACAACAAAATAAAAGCAATGAAATATTAAAAAAAGAGGATCAATGGATAGTAGGTGTATTAACTACAAGTGATAGAGTTACAGCAGGTACAGCAATTGATCAATCGGGACCTGAAATAATATCAATTATAAAGAATCAATTAAAACAAATGATGGGAGGTGATGCATGTTCAATTAATGTAATGACAGAATATAAAGTTATACCAGATGAATATGAACATATACAATCAATGATAACACAATGGACTCATTTAAAATTTAAACTTATATTGACAACTGGTGGTACTGGATTAACACCACGTGATGTTACACCAGATGCAATTAAACCATTGTTAACACGTAGAACTAAAGGTATAGAATTAGCAATGTTAAAAACAAGTTTAGATATAACACCACATGCAATGTTATCAAGACCAGTTGCTGGTATACGTGATCAAACTTTAATCATTACATTACCTGGTAGTGTAAAAGCAATTAGAGAAAATTTAGCTGTTATATTACCTGCAATACCTCATGCAATTGGTTTAATAAATTCACAACCAAAACATTCATTACCAGATGCACATAGATCAAAAGATTATAATAATACAACTGCAACTACAACCTCAACAGCAACCACAACAGAACAATCGGAACCACATAATCATCATCATCAACATCATCATTCATGTGGTGGATCAGGTAAAAGAGGATCAACATATAATATGACACCAGTTGACGAAGCAATTGAAATTATTTTGAAGCAATGTGATGAAATAAAGAGTGAATTAGAGAGTGTTAACATTATAGATTCATTGGGTAGAATTGTAGGTGAAGATATTGAATCTGTAGAGGATTTTCCAAATTTTAGAGCATCAATTAAAGATGGTTATGCAGTTTGTTCAAAAGATGGTATTGGTCATTATAAATTATTAGGTGATTCAGTTGCAGGCGGTAAAGATCAATTAACATTACCAACAACAGATGAAACAATCAAACATTGTGTTAGAATAACAACTGGTGCAAGAATACCAGATGGTTATGATGCAGTTGTAATGATTGAAGAAACTGAAATTGTAAAACAACAAGAAGGTGATAACAATGAAACAATAGTATCAATCGAAGTAGAAGTATCACCAAATCAAGATATACGTGGTATTGGAAGTGATATTAAAAAAGGTACTGTCATTTTGAAAAAAGGTGAAAAAATAGGTAGTTCCGAAATTGGATTACTTGCAACATTGGGTGTACTACAAGTAAAATGTTGGAAATTACCAACCATTTCAATTATATCAACAGGTGATGAATTGGTTGAATATAATAAACAGGGTGAATTGGGTGTTGGTATGATTAGAGATTCAAATTCACCAACTTTACAATCTGTAATTCAAGAAATATCAAATCATTTTGGTGGTGGTAATTACAATAGAGACAACTTGAAAATCATTGGTATCATACCTGATAAATTGGAAAACTTATCATCAACTTTATTAGAATGTGCTTCAAAATCTGATATAATTATAACAAGTGGTGGTGTATCAATGGGTCATTTAGATTTGGTTAAACCATTATTAGAGAAAATTGGTAAAGTTCATTTTGGTAGAGTAAACATGAAACCAGGTAAACCATTAACATTTTCAACCATTACAACTGAATCAAATGATAAGACAACATTGGTATTTTCATTACCAGGTAATCCAGTATCAACAGTTGTAACATTTTATTTATTTGTAGTACCTGCATTGAGAAAGTTGAGCGGTTGGTCAAAAGATAACTATAAACTTCCATGTGTTGAAGTTAAATTAACAGATAAAATTCGTTTGGATCCAGAAAGACCAGAATATCATCGTGCATTCATTGAATGGGATTTCAATCAACATTGTTTCATATCAACTAGTACAGGTTCACAAGCATCTTGTCGTTTATTAAGTTTAAAAAAAGCAAATGCTCTATTAGAATTACCACAAAGATCTGGTCATTTAGAAAAAGGTTCAGTTGTTAAAGCAATATTAATTGGTCCACTTTAAACAAAATAAATATAACACATCTAGAAAATATTTTTACAACAATATATTATTTTATTTATTGTTTTTTTTTTCTTTTTCTTTATTTCCCTTTTCTTTATTGTTCATTAATGTATGAATTGTAAACTAAATCAATAAACTTTTCATCGTTTACTAATCTTTTTAATGATTCTCTAATTTGATCTTTTGTAACAGTATTATTGGTGCTGCTGTTGTTTTCTTTAATTACAACAGAATTCATTAAAACTGATAATAATGGTACTTCTTTTTTAATTTGAGGTGGTGATAATGGTTGTGGTGTTAATGTTGGTGATTTAGTTGGAATTTGTTGTTGTTGTTGTTGTTGTTGTAATAAAGATTGTGGTGTTATTATATTATCGTTTATAGATTGTTGTTGGGATTGTTGAGGTTGTTGAACTTGATGTTGCATTGGTGGTTGTTGTTTATTTGGAGTTGAAGGATTACTATATTGTTGTTGTTGTTGTTGAGGTGGAGGTTGTTGATGCATCATATATTGAGGTGGATGTTGGTGCATCATATATTGTGGAGGATGTATTAAATTTGGTGTCATTATGAATCCAGGTGGTGGGATCATACCACCTGGTGACATTGTACCATTTGGTTGTTGTTGTTGTTGTACTTGTTGTTGTGGTGGAGGTTGTTGTACTTGTTGTGGTGGGGGAGGTTGTTGTTGTATTTGTTGTGGTGGTTGTGGTGGTTGTTTCTGAACTTCTTTTAATAAAGTATAAATCTTTTCTTGATCAGATATTTCATAAAACCAAATACCATTTATCTCTTCGGATCTATTTTTATATATTAAATATGGACCTTGACATCTGATAATTATTTTTTCACTAATTTCTTCAACTAAATTCTTTGTGCTCAATCTATTCATTACAATTAATTTACAATATGGATATTCTGTTCTATTTACAATAAATAATGATCCTTCAATATCTTTTCTAAACTGTAACATTTAAATGATTGTGTTAGTAGCAATGAATATAAATAGTAACATGTTAACAATATCATTATTTGTAATTACCCATGTTTTAACAGATTCATCAAACCTATATGCAGTTACATGTGTTGATGTACCTAAAATACTAAATATTTTATTATCTAATCTTTGTAATGCTGATAAATTTTGTTGTTGTGATTCAATTGTCGTTGTTGTTGACATATTATGAGTATGTGTTTTTATTTGTATATGTTTTTTTTGTAATATAAATGAAAAAAAATTAAAAAAAAAAAAAGTTTTTTTTTTTGGGTTGTTTATCATCAAAAAAAAAAGTTTTTTTTTTTTTAATTTTTATTAATTATTTCTCTATATACAGTTTTTATTTAATTATTATTTCTCTATTGGTGTATTTGAATTTATTTCGTATGTAATGAAATTATGATCTAACCAGTATAAACCAAATAGTGATTGATTATTTGTAGTATCTTTATTTATTGTTAATTTTTTATTACGAATTTTAAATCTTATTGAATCTTCAACCTTTTTAAATAATGGAGCAGGTGATGGAATTAAAGAATTACAATATAAATTAAATTCAATGAAACCAATATCACAATCGTTGTAATAACCTTTTTCATTTGGTTTTAAAGCTTTGTAAAAGAATATTCTATTATTTGCATATTCTATTAATTGTTGGTAAGTTTTAACAACGTAATAACAACACACTTCTGTACAATTGTTTGTCATACGATAATTTTGATTACTACTTCTTGAAAGGAATTCTAATAAATCAAATTGATATATATTCCTATCAAATATTGATTTACAATTGCATGGTTGATGTTGTTGTTGTTGTTCTACTTGTTGTTGTGATTGTGATTGTGATTGTGATTGTGATTGCTTCTTTGTTATATTAGTTGATGTGTTAGTTATTGTAGATGCTGTTTTATCGTCTTCGTCTATTGATTTCCTTTTATTTGCTGTTTTTGGTTGTACTACTTTTTCTCCATGTTGATCATCATCTAATTTTAAAGTTTCAATATCAAACTGTAATGATATTGACTGATTATTTGGTGAAAGGAATGATAATATATCACCATTTGATAAATAGTATGAAACGTTTGTATCTAATTGATTACCTAATACTTTTTTAACGCTATTGTTGGTATTTGTGTCATTAAACTTTTTTAAAAATGTTGGATTTATTCCTTTCTAAATTACATGATGAGATTATATTAGTATCAATGATGTGGATGTGTGGGTGTGTGTAAGTATATATAGTGTAATATGATGATGGATGTGTGTGAAAGTATGATATATCACATACAGCAACTATATTTATTGTTTGTTTATTAAGTATATTTATATAAACTTGATTATTACTAATATATAAATTATCTTTTAAATTTAATCCTTTAGTTGATCTACCTATTGGTATTGATAATATTTCATTATCTTTATCTAATTTAATTGATTCTGAATTTTCAATTAATGACTCGTTCCTGTTATATATATCAATGAATTGTGATTCTGCTACTGATGCTTCTGAACTATCATTATTATTATTATTATTATTATTATTAATTGGATCAAACTTTTTAAATCTAATTTTATTAATTGAATTCATTGTTTTCGAAAGTAATAAATGTGATTTTTTAATTATCATAAGATGAATTGAGAAATGAAATTATGAAAAAAAAAAAAAAAAAAAAAGAAAAAATTAAAAAAAAGTTAGGAGAATTGCGAAATATACAATAAATACAACAATAACTGTATTGTATGAAGTTAGTATTCCTCAATTCATAGAAAATTGTATTTATATTCGGAATATGAAAATAAACTAGCACATAATAAACTAAGGTTTATTTTATTAATTTTCACAATAACAATATGCACAAAGTAAAACAATTAGGAACTGAGGTACTTTAACATGTAATCAAAAAGATTAATATAGGTTCTGTATATCAATGTGATCATAGTTTGTTTATGTTTTTGGAGGGTATAAAAAGTACTCTAAAGAAATTTTTTTTCAAATAAATCACACCATAGAGAATACCAAAAATTTGTTGGGTTTTTTTTAATTTTTTTTTTTTTTTATTTTTTTTTTTTTTTTTTTTTTTTTAAATTTTTTTTTAATTAAATTTTTCAACCCAAACGTCATGAATAAACAAACAACAAACCCAACAATTAAAATTCTAATTGTTAGTGATATTCATTTATCATTTACCAATATTCAACAACTTGGTAACAAATTGAAACAAGACAACATCAATATAGATTTAGTAGTATGTCCAGGAGATGTTTGTAATTTTGATCCAATAAATGAAAACGATGAAAAGTTAGTATCAGAATGTCAACAAGAAATGATCAAAATATATGAATCATTACAATCAATTGTAAAACCAGATACAAAAATCATATACCTTCCAGGAAACCATGATTCAAAACATACAATACACTTTGATGATCAACAACAACCACCAAAATTAACAGAAAACTCTTTTAATATTCATAAAAGTCAATATAGACTACATGATGATCTAATCATTGTTGGTATTGGTGGTTCATTACCATCTTACAGAGATAATGAAAAACATTGGTCCGGTTATCCATATGATTGTGAAGATCAAGTTTTAATAGATTTAAAGAAATCATGTAGTGATTTTAAAATCGATAACAGCACAAACGCTACTACAAATGTACCATCAAAAGACAAAATTATATTATTAACTCATATGGGACCATGGTCATCAAGTACAACTATTGATCAAATTGATTTAAAAAACTCTCCAATTTATTCTGGTAGTAAATCTATAGAGAAAATTTTAAAAGAAAATGTAATTACATAATTATACACCTTTATTGTCATCAAAAACAACAATATTAATACTTTTATAACCTTTAGCAAGAATCAATTATTTTAAATTTGCATGGTCATACACATCACTCAACTGGTTTGTCAAAAATTGGAAACACCAAAATTATTAATCCAGGTTCACTTAGGGCAGGTAATTTTGCAATTGTAACAATTGAAAAATTTTTAAATCAATTATGGAGAATTAAATCTAGTGAATTTATTAAACTTTAAATAAACGCCACACATGCACAAAAACAAATTGTGGTTTGAAATGTATAATATATGGTTATGATACAATTATAGTTTGTAATTTATTATTTTTGATAAATATTATTCCAATGATAAATTGAAGATTTAACTATAGGAACACCTTTTAAAGTTACAAAAGAATCACCGTTTACAATTTTAACAATTAAATAATCACCAACTTTTAATGGTTCATCAAAGTTGTTGCTGTTTACTGAATCCACTGAAATTACCACTTTTTTATTTGTATCAGTTCTCCCAATCCAATCATTTTCTGATCTTCTACTTTTACCATCAATTAATACCAAATGAATATTACCAATTTCTTGTAGATTTTTTTCTTTTAAACAACGATAAAAAGTGTCAACTACACTTGTTAAACGTGATGATTTATCTTGTTGTGATACATCATCAACCAAATGACGATATGCATGAGTTTTCTCTCTCATTGAATATTGAAACATAAAAGCATTTTCATAACCTACATATTCCATCAATGAAATGGTATCTAAATGATCTTGATGAGTTTCGCCACAAAATCCACTTATAAAATCTGATGAAATTGTACATCCTGGTAATACTTTTTTAATTGTATCAATTAATTCAATATAACTTTCACGTGTATATCCTCTTTTCATTGACTCCAATACTTTACTATTACCACTTTGTGCAGGAATATGTAATTGTTTACAAATATTTGGTTTAATTTTAATTAATTCCAATAACTAAAAAATGATAATAATATTGAATGTTAATATTAATGCTGTTCTTATATATATATATATATATATAAGGAACCCAAATAATAACATACATCATTTGGAAAATCTTTTGGATGTGGACTAGTGAATCTTATTCTAATTTCAGGATCAACATCTGCAACCAATTCAATTAATTTTGTAAATGTAATACCTTTTTTTGGTGATTTATATTTTGTAGTGAAACCATCTCTTGGTTTTAATGAGGAGGAGGAGGATGAATCTTGATTTACATCAAATTGAGTATCATCATCTAAATAATTGAATGAATTTACATTTTGACCCAATAAAGTAATTTCTTTATAACCCTGATTTGACAATTCTCTTACTTCAGCTAAAATTGAATCAACGGGTCTACTTCTTTCCCTACCACGTGTAAATGGTACAATACAAAATGCACACATATTATTACAACCTCTCATAATTGAAACAAAAGCTGAAACTTGATTATCTGATTTTCTAACTGGTTTAATGTCGGCATAAGTTTCATCAGCTGATAACATTACATTGATGGCAGTTTGTTGTTCACCATCTTCAATTACATGTAACAATGAAGGTAATGATCTATATGCATCTGGGCCAACAACAATATCAACTTTCATATCTGATTCCAATAGTTTCTGTTTTAAACGTTCTGCCATACAACCCAATACACCAACTACTAATTGCCTACCTTCTTTTTTCCTAATTGCACGTAATTCCGATAAACGTAACCAAATTTTAGCTTCTGCATTCTCTCTTATACTACATGTATTTAAAAATACAATATCAGCACTTTCAAAATCTGATGATATTTTATATCCACTTGTTTCCAATATTGAATGTACAATTTCTGTATCTGAATTATTCATTTGACATCCATATGTTTCAATCCATACATTTCTACCTATATCTCTTTTAACTATTGGTTTTAAATATTCTGGTAATTCATAATTACCAATTGAAATGCTGTTGTTGCTATTGATTTCTTTGGATATTATTGGTGATGTTGATGATTTTAAAAATTCATTTAAATTTGGTATATCTTTAACTTTTTCTTTAATTAAATTTCTTTTTATATTAATTTCGCTTAGAGTTGAAAATAATCGCTTATTGTTACCAAATGATGGTATGATATGATCATTATTTTGTGTACATGATTTATATATTATATTTTGAATTGTAATTTTATTGTTATTAAAGATATTTATTCTTTTAAACAATTGCATTCCATTCATTTATCGTTACTCGGTTTTTTTTTCAGAAATTTATAAAACAAAAAAAATAATTGTGATGAAAAAAATCAAATTTTACAAAAAAAAAAAACTCGTTTTTTCATATGATTCACTGTTTATTAATAAGACAATTTATTTTATTAAAGAATTCCAAACATTTAGTTGATTTGGAAAAGAAATTTTTAAATCATTTAATAATAATTGTAATTTTTTATCAATTTCGTCAATTGTTACTTTTAAATCACTATTTTGTTTTGCAAATTGATAAATTGATAACAAATATCTTTGGGCCAACGCTTTTTGATTTTCATAATATGAAGAATCAACCTCTTGTAATATTGAATCTACAAATTCACATTCCTTTTCAATGGTTGTTATTTGATTATTTGATTTGTTGTTTTTATTATTCTCCAACCAAAATAGTGTTAAAACTCTTTTATATGACCATGCAGATTCATGACCTGGATATGATTTTATAATTTTATGTATAAATTGAAATTCATTTTCCCAAATTTTATAAATTTTCATTTCATCTGATAACTCTGTTGTTGTTGTTGTTGTCGTTGTATTATTATTATTATTATTATTATTATTATTATTATTATTATTATTATTGATTAAATTAAATAAATGAGATAAAATTAAATATCTATGATGATAACCACAATAATCTGAAACATTTCTTTTAACCCAATCTTGAATTGTTTCAAAATCTTTTAAAATCATTTCAACTGATTGATTCTTTAATATCCACCATCTATGAGTCCATGCATAATAATTTTTTGGATAAATTTCTGCTACTCTTTTACAAACTGATAATTCAATTTCAATATCATTTTGATTAATACCACCATCACCATTATTACTACTAATTCCAATATATTCTTTAATAACCCATCTTCTATGTGACCATGCTTCACCACTTTTTGGATGTTTTGTAAACATTAAATTTAAAAACTTAATTTCATCAACATGTTTAATAAAGTTCAAATTTATTAATTTCTTTCTGTAACATTAATGATTGTGTACATTAGTGTACAGTACATACTCTCAAAGAATATATGAGGATAAATAAATACCTTAAGTTTAAAGCAGTTGAATTTTCAGCATTAATTATTAATAAAACTTTTGTAACTTGTAATAATTCTATTATTAATAATTGTTGATGTCTAGTTGGTAATGATTCCCATTTACTTTGAAAATGTGATTTTAATTCTATGAAATAAGTAAAACTATAACTGTATAATTTTGTAATCCATTTAAATGATATACCCAATTTATTTTTTAACAATATAAATGGTTTATCTTCTTGTCCATCATATTCTTTTGTTGATATTATAAATCCAATTTCATTACTGTGGTAAAATTGTATTGTAAATATTTTATATAAAACTACAATAGTAATAGAATAACATATATATATATATATACATTTCAGGGTTTTTGTTAAATATTAAATTTAAATCATCATATAGTTTCTTTGATTCTTCAACTTTTGATTGGTTTATTTGTTGTTGTGACATGTTTATAAAAAAATGAAAAAAATAGCAAAGAAAATTTTAATTTTTTTTTTTTTTTTTTTTTTTTTTTTTTTTTTTTTTTTTTTTTCATTTATATAATTTATTTTATTTATTATTTTTATTTGTACAATTATTAATGGATTCCAATTTGTTCATTATATAATAATAATGGGATCAACAATAATATTCCAATGTTTTAGATATAATAATATCTCTAACAGAATTAAATACAGTTTCAAAACTCTTTGTATCGGTAGCACAAGTGAAATGAAAATAGATAAAAGAAGAAGATAATGCATTTTGAGAAGAACTTGAATTACCAGTACGTTTTTTTGAGAGAAAACTATTTTTAATATAATTTGAAGACTTTTCATAGGATTGATCATCTTTATAATCTGGAAAACAAATGTTGATTGATGTTCTTTTTAACTTTTCCCTAAATAAATCTATTTTATTTAAAAATAGGATAACCGATGTCTTTGGAAATGTTGAATCGTTACAAATGGAATCAAAAAGATTTAATGATTCATGTAAACGATTTGTACAATTATCTTCTACCAATTTTTGATCGTATTCGTTGATTGCTGCTACAAATATAATGGCTGTAACATCATCGAAAAAATTTATCCATTTCTTTCTTTCACCACGTTGACCCGCAACATCTACAATTCTAAATATAACATCACCAACATTAAAATCTGTTTCTACTACACCATTAGTGGTAGCTCTTGATTTAAGTATATCTAAATTCACTGGTTGATACGTTGATTTTCCAATTCTTTTAATTTCATTTAAGTAATATTGAGTTGATTCGTTTATATGATATTTTTGTGCTTGTAACATTACTTCAGATTGTACAACTGGGTCTGACCATATAGTTGATATATAATTGGTGATAATTGGAGGTATTCCAAAATCTTGAACATTAAATATATTATTATTTGATCCACCATCACTATTTGATCTATTATGTGATGATGGTGATGAAGATAATGTTGTTGTGGATCCATCTAAACTTGTTGTTGTTGTAATTGTTGTACCGCCACTATTTGATCTTTTATCATTTTCAAATGAACTACCACCTTTATTTATTTTTAAACTATTACCACCGCTATTACCACCGCTACCACCATTACTACTACCAACGTTACTACTAACACAATTACTATTAATACTGCTTAATGGAATCAATGAATGATTACTAATTTTATTGTTTGATTTTCTTTTTTCAATGTAAAGTCTATACCAAGAATTATAATTTTTAATTGCTGAACAAGTTTCCTGTGGTATATCAATATTATTTTCTTTGATTACATGAATTAACAATGCCATGCCATCCAATAGATTTACATAGATTAGATTTTTATAAAATTCTTCTTCTTCTTTGGAAAATCCTTTATGATGTAAGATTTTCATTTGTTTTACAATGGTTGATTTACCAGATTCACCAGTTCCCAATAACAACAATTTCAAAACTGGTATTTTATTTTTATTCTTTGTATCAATGGAAATTTGTTTTTCAATTGATTTGTGTTTTTGTAATTTAATCTCATCAGTTTCCAATGCAACCTCAATGGCCCCTTTAATTGCTTCAATCCATTCAATTTGTTGTGCTTTTGATCCTGTTGATATAATCCATGTTTTGTTTTCTGTTTCAACAGATAAACAAAATTCTCTTGAATTACTACTACTATTATATACATATTCATTAACTTTAGTACCAAATAATGGTACTCTACCTTGTGGTAAATTTAATTGTTCTTTCTAATTAAATACAAATATAAAATATGATTAGTAAAGTGATAAAAAAAGAACATATTATTATTATTACTATTTTTACATACAGATTCATCTACAAAATATTCCATATAACTTGAACCATGTTTTAATACAAATAATCTTAACTTCCAATTTTTAACAACATGTCCTTTTTTTGAAAGATATGCTCTTAATGTTTCTTTTGGTGATGGGGTTGGTGTGAATTCCATCGTTGTTGTATGGTGTGAATATGGGTGTTGAAAAAAATTGAAAAAAATAGAAATTAAAAAAAAATGATATTAATACATGTAATAGTGGTGATTGATTTGAAAAAAAAAAAAAAAAAAAAAAAAAAATTTTTTAGTGATTTTTAAAAAAAAAAAAAAATTTTTTTTGTTTTAAAAAAAAAAAAAAAAAAAAAAAAAAAAAATTAATATGAGAGCATTTTTGGGGATAAAAAATTTTGAACAAAATTTGTTTTTTAAACGTGTATTACTATTT
>JACAFY010016688.1:0-35643 GCA_015252635.1 Dictyostelium capitatum | reverse complement strand
TTAATTATTTAAATTTTTTTTTAAATTTTTTATTTATAAAAAATAAAATACAATTTTTTTTTTATTTTTTTTTTTTAAAAAAAATTTTTTTTTTTTTTTTTTTTTTTTTATTTAATTATATATATAATCAATTCTGTGCTCAACCCTACACCAAATAAAATGTATTGTATTTTTGTATCTATTTAAAAGGTGGGTCGGTTTTTTTTTTTATATATTTCTATTTATTTTTTTTTTATTTGGTTTTTTTATTTTTTTTATTAATTTTTTTTTTTTTTTTTTTTTTTTATCTGAATTTTCACAAACAAAAAAAAAGTCCGACCTTTGCATTTTTCACATTCCTTCTATAAAATATCCATTTCTTTTTTTTTTTTATTCTCCACACAATCAACAAACCCCTATGCCACATAAAATTGATCACTCGTTTTTTTTTATATAAAAAAATTGAAATTTTGCAAAACCATTAAAAAATTGCATGTGAAATGCAGATATTTTCTGAAATTTACAGTTTTTTTTTTTTTTTCTTTTTTTTTTTTTCAATTTTAAAGTATTTTTATTTTTTTGTTGAGTTTTTAAAAATAATAAACATTCAACCTCGCGCTTATATTTTTTTTTATTCATTGTTATCACTTTTTGTGTTAAAAAAAATAAAAATATAAAAATATTAATCAATATAAATAATTATTTTTAGAATACCCATCACACACATAAATAAAATTATTTTACAATTTTTTTTCCGAAATTTCAAAAAATTTAAATTTCAACAATCACACATATTTGCTACACAAAAAAATAAAATAAAATAAAATAAAAAAAAAAAAAAAAACAATATGACACAAAAAGATAAAAGATCAAATAGAAGAAGAGTTTCGTGTGGATTTCATCATAAAAGACATCAAGCATGTCCAGATAATTGTGAAGGTAGAATTTCACATCCACCAGAAGTTCATCCACCATTCCAAGATAAATTTACAGTGGGTTGTACAGAATGTAAAACTTATTTTCAAGAAAAATTATTTAGTCAAACTACATTATCTGGAAAGCCAATTGGTCAAGTTATAGCTACTCCTTCTTCTTCGCCATCATCTCCACCAATTTCACCAGTTACCACTACAAGTACAAGTACAAGTACTACTGTCACTACCACTACTACTAGTTCAAGTAATAAAAAGAAAAAAACAACTCCATTAAATTGTAAAAAAGTTGAACAATCCATTGAATTTAATACATCTGCTATAGTACCATCAGTTTCAGGATCATCAATTAACTCTCTTACTGGTTCAACAGGTCTTTCAAATTTACAAGCTACCTCTGAAAGTATAACCTCTTATACCACTAGTGATGAGGCTAATTCTAAAAAGAGAAAATATTCATTTGATGAAACCGATTCACAAATTGGATATTCATCATTCTCATCATCTCCATGTTCATCATCACCATTATTATCACGTGTACCAAGTCCATCACAAGAAGTTGTAAATTCATCACCAATTGCTTCACCACAATTAACTGTACCATCAACTCCATTATTACCATTATCAAATAATATAATCAACAACAATATCAACAACAACAACAACAACAATAATAATTCAAATAATATGTTGGTTGCCGAATCATTATTATTTTTATTAGAACAAGAAGTTGAAAAAGAAATTATAACACAAAAAGAAAATGACCTCTCTGATAGAAAAATGAAACAAATTCAAGAACAAGAATACGTTGATAGAATACAACAAGTATTAGAATATAAAAAGGGTCAACAAGATTTAGAATATGTTAAATTACAACAAAAACAAAAAGAATTAGAAAATTGGAGTATCCATTTAGCAAATTTTGAAAAAGAATTAATTTTTAAACAACAACAATTAAATAATTTTAATTTTAATTTACAACAACAACAACAACAACAACAACAACAACAACAACAATTACAACAACATCAACGTAACAACAATATTAATATCAGTAATAATAAAGTTCAACAATTACCACAATTACCACAATTACAATCACTACAACATAATAATAATAATAATAATAAAAATAATAATAGTAATAACAATAACAATAATAATAAACAAAATTCAATGGTAAGTGATAATAGAGATATACATATTTTTAAATATATATATAGTGATACTAATATTATATTATTTCTTAAAATAGTCATTTTTTAATCTTTTAAATTCATTAGCCGAAGAAAGTACTTTATCTTTATAAATCTCTGCTAATAGCGATTACGGGTTCTCCTTTTTTTTCGTTTTTTTTTTTTAAATGACAAGTTTAGGAAGCTTTGTTTTTTTTCTAAAAAAAAGAGAAAATGAAAAGAAAAGAGATACACTTTACGAAAAGTGTATTTGTGTAGTATTATAATATACCATGGTTTTAATTTTTTATGGTAAATAAAAAAATTATAATTTGTAAATAAATCAAAAAAAAAAAAAAAAAAAAAAAAAATAAAAATTTTATTATTTATTATTTTATTAAATTTTTAAATTTTTTATTTTATTATTTATATCTGTTAATTCCATAATATTAATATTCAATTACATAATCATTTTAATTTTTACTCCTAAATATAGAATTTATTATTATAACGATATATATTTGGAATAAATAAATAAAAAAAAAAAAAAAAAGAGAATCTCTTTTAATAATGTTATTAATTGTTTTGTTTGTTTGTGTGTTTTTGTTTTTAAAAATAATTTATTTTTTTTATTTTTTATTTTATATTGTATTTGTATTTTCACTCTATATCTCTTCTTTCTTTATTTATCATTGTGCATTGTATGATCCAAACTATTACTTTTGTGTGTGTGTATGTATATAAATATTATTTTTTTTGATTTTTATTTTGTTTGAGCTTTACACCAATCAACATATTCGTCTAAAATTACAGGCCATGCACCATTTTCATCATAATTTGAACAAGTAGCATTTATAATTTTTGAAAACTCTAAAATTGATAACCATTGATCCATATTTAAAACTTTATAACTTTTTTGCTGCAAATATCCGACAAAAGATTAATATAATTGTAATTATTATTACTATATACGAATTAACGATTACTGTCTACTTACTGATAATAAAAATTCTTGTAATTTTTCAGTGTGAGGATATCTATCGGCCAATACCAATTGAATCATACTACAAGCACTTTCTAAATCTAATATTTTATTTGTTTCATTTTCTTTTGCAAAGATAAATGCAAATCTATAAATTTCTTTGAAATGAGTTGGGTCATCCAATTCTTTTTTAAATGAAGCTAAATGTGATTGTAACTTTTGAAGTGAATCGATATTTAATCTTGAAAGTCCACCTATAAATTCCGACTTTTGAAAGAATCCCATTTGTTTTGCACCTAAATGCCATGCTAATATTAACACAACGATATCTTCTGGTTCAACACCTAAATCTTTACATAATCTAACTATACCATCTGGTCCAATACAATTTTCATCTTGTTCTTTATATTTTTCAAAGAAATCTTCCAATCTTTTTGATTTATCATCTAATTTACTGTTACTATTACTGTTGTTACTGTTATTACTATTACCACCACTATTACTGTTGTTACTATTACCACTACTATTTTTGATATTGTTATTAATTAACATATGAATTCGATTGTAAATATAATTGAGATAAAACATAATAACAATGATGATTCTTCCTCCTCTATAATTAAAATCCTATACATACGATATCGATACTTTATTATTAATATTATTGACACTAGTTTGATTTGACTCTGGTTTGATAGTTACATTATTTGTAGTTGCTGCTGTATTTGGATTTGAAACTGTTGTATTTGATGTTGTTGTTTCTGTATGCAAAGTTAATTTGTTAATAACAATATATGATTTAAATATACAATCATAGCACAAAAGAAATTTGTTACATACCATATTTCTTTTTATTTGCTATAGGTGTTGCAGTTGGTGCAGTAGTTTGTGGTTTCTTTGATGTATTATTTCCCATTGTATATTGTGTATATATGTTATTTATAAGTGCGTTGTTGTGTGTTTATATTTTACAGGTTGTGTGTTGTGCGTGTGTATGTATTTATGAGTGTGAGTGTGTATGAACTATAGTTATTTAGGCTATAATATAATTATTGTTTTTGTGTGCAGAATATAATGAAATAAAAATAAATATTTATTTATATATTATATATTATAATATGTGTGAAACTATGTCTTATTGTAGTAAAATAAATAAATATTTTAATATGTAGGGGTAATTAATTATTGATTTTTTTATATTTATTTTATAAAAAATATTTTAAAAAATGAATCTAATAATGTTTTTTATCAAATTTATATATATAACTGTGTATATATAACTTTATATGTGTATGTATGTTGTAAACTTATGTTTTTTTTTTTTAAATTTATTATAGACAAGTTTTAGTTTTAGTTAATATTGTGTAAAAAATAAATTAATTATAAAAAAAATAAAAAAAAATATTTTTACCACTGAGTGCTTAGCCATTTTTCAAAAAATTATTTTTTTTGAATTTTTAAAAAAAAAATAAAAAACAGCTCGCTATACAAAAACACATCAAAAATCAATTTTTTCAATCAACAATAATATCTTTTTTTATACATTGAAAAACGTAATCGTTCTTTGAATTTTAAATACAGTATATCACATATTCACAAAAAAATGAACAATAATAAAAATAGTGCAAATAAAGAATACGATGATTTTTATGGGTCAGATGACAATGATGAAAACATTGATTATTTATCAAATAAAGATTTAGATAGATCAATTCAACGTATTACACCAGTATGTATATATAAACACCATATGTTACGTTCATGATATGTATACTAATTGTTCCATAATTAAAGATTGGATATTCAGATGGATTAGAAATTGGTAAAGAAAAAACGTTACAAAGAGGTTTTAATGAAGGATTTAAACAATCATCGGAAATTAGTTATAAATGGTCATTATTATTGGGATTAGTTAGTAGTGTGGATGTATTTTTACATCATAATAAACAATTTATTCCAAGTGGTAAAGATACAGCAGTTTTAGGTGATTTGGTTGAAAAGATAAATCAAATGATTAAAGATCATTGTTGTTCACCATCTATAGAACAATTAAAAGAAGAGTTTATCAATTTTAAAGATTTATCAATTGAACCAACTACTTCAACATCAACAACAACATCATCATCATCATCAACTACTTCATGTAATAAAGGTGAAAATAAACAAGATGAATGTTGTGGTGGTAATAGTAATTGTAGTGAAAAGGATATTGCACCAACTCCAACTACTACACCAACACCAACTAATACCACAAGTGATAGTGGTGAAAGTAGTGATGAAGAAGGATGTTGTGGTGGAAAAGGTAAAGATGAAGGAAACTGTTGCAAATCAACTAAAACTAAAACTACAACTACAACTCATACAAGTGATGATAATAAAGTTGAAGAATTTCAATTTATCATTGAAAAGATGGGTGGTAAATCATTTGATGAATTGAAAAAAGAATGTGTTGAAACAATTTCATCATTTGGACTCAATGGTCAAGAAATGTTGGATGAATGTCTTGCTAAAAAGTTTAGGGTTACAATCAATTGAAAAGTAGGTTGATGTTGTATCTGTTTTATGCGATAATGACAATGGCAAATCATCCTCATCATCACATATTCAACAAAAACAACATGATTTAATTAACATTGTTTGTTTTGAAAAAAGAATATGGGAAGTAGAATGATTATTAATTATATATATACACACAAACACACACTATTGTTAACAATGCAGTGTAAATAGTTAATTAACAAATAAATTATTATTATTATTATTATTATTTGTGTATAAACATATTTTCACAATATTAAATTTTATTTATTATGATGATAGTGTAGTGGTAATGGTGGTGACATCACTAATTTAATTGTTTTTTAATTGAATCAATTACACTATTAATATGAATGATATCATCTTTTTGTTTATCTAATGCAGAATAAATTGAAATATTATTTGATGTATTATTAAATACTTTTGAATTAATTGAATCTAATATTCTTGGAATGTATGAAGGGAAAGTTGGTGATGGTGCAATTTCAAGGAAAATAACTTTTTTAATACCATTTTCTTCTAAATGTTTAAAAATTGCAACCATAGTTTGATAAAAATTAACAGATTCACGTAAATTTCTAAATATATATTGAGAATTGTATGGATGTGAAACTGAATTAAAAAATTCTGATGTTACACTTGAAATAATTGGTATTTTTGGATGAGTGGAATTGAATTTAAGTTGCAATGTTTGATCTTTAATATAATCTAAAATTGATGAATGAAATGCAGTTGCACCTGCAAAACTTCTATTCTTTATATCTAATTTTGTACATTCTTCAGTGAATGATTTCATATCATTTGGATTTAAACTTGATAATAAATGTGTATTTGGTGATAATTGACCAGAGAATTCAATTTTATTAATGAATCTTTCATCTTTTCCAAAATGTTTATTATACTCTTCTTTACTTATTTCTACCATTGCTTGAGCACCAATTGGTTTTTCTTTTAAAACTCTACTTGTTATCATTGATCTTTCATATATTAAACGATATGCAGTTTCTCTATTAATCATACCACTTTTATAGGCACATACAAGTTCACCACAACTAACACCAGTTATTAAATCAGGTTTAATATCATGTTTTTTAAATACTTTATATAATGAAACTTGAAGCATAAAACACATAACATGAGTTAAATATTGATCTGTATTTGGCAATCTATTATCAGGGAATTCTCTTATTCTTTTTAACATTGATTCACCATTTGAATATATTTCTTTAAAATCATTATCAATTCTATTCATTGAATCTCTAAACTCTTGATTCCCTTCATACAATTTTAACGCCATATCTTTATATTGTATGCTTTGACCACAATGTACAAACACAATAAATGGTTTATCTTTTTCAATATCTATCATGATTTATTATTTATTATTTATTATAAATTAATGTAAAAATAAATATGAAACATATAAAAATTAAAAGTATAAATTTTTGTGTGTTAAAAATCAACGGTTTTTTTTTTATATTTAAATATGAAATTAATACGTTTACAAATCACACACACAAACACACAAAAAAAAAAAACATTAAAATTAAAAAAGTAATAGATTGATAAAAATAGATATTTTTTTAAAAACTGATTATTTTTCACAATTTTAATATTTATAATTAAGTTTTATTTATTATGATAATGGATTTTTTCATTTTAATTAATTATTGGATTAATGTTTTAATTGAATTAATTACACTAGTTATATGTTGAACGTCTTCTTTATTTTTATCTAATGCAGAATAAATCCAAATATTATTTGATGTATTGTTAAATACTTCTGAATTAATTGAATCTAATATTCTTGGAATGTATGAAGAAAAAGTTGGAGATGGTGATATTTCAAGGAAAATAACTTTTTTAATACCATTTTTTTCTAAATGTTTAAATATTTTTACCACTGTTTTGTTGAAATTAACAGGTTCACGTAAATTTCTAAACATATATTGAGGATTATATGGATGTGAAGCTGAATTAAAAAATTTTGATGTGACTGTTGAAATTATTGGAATTTCTGGACCGAAGGATTCGAATTTAAGTGCCAATGTTTGATTTTTAATAAAATCTAAAATTGATGAATGAAATGCAGTTGCACCTGCAAAACTTCTAAAGTTTATTTCTAATTTTGTACATTCTTCAGTAAATGGTTTCATATCCTTTGGGTCTGGACTTGATAATAGAAATGTTTTTGGAGAGAATTGACCAGAGATTTCAATTTTTTTATTTTTTCCAAAATGTTTATCATAGTCTTCCTTTGATATTTCAACTAATGATTGAGCACCAATTGGTCTTTCTTTTAATACTCTACTTGTGATCATTGATCTTTCATATACTAAACGATATGCAGTTTCTCTATTAATCATACCACTTTTATAGGCACATGCAAGTTCACCACAACTAATACCTGTTATTAAATCAGGTTCGATACCATGTTTTTTAAATACTTCATATAATGAAACTTGAAGCATAAAACACATAACATGAGTTAAATATTGATCTATATTTGGTAACCTATCTTCAGAGAATTTTCTTAATCTTGTCAACATTGATTCACCATTTGAATATAATTCTTTAAAATCATTATCAATTCTATCCATTGAATCTTTAAATTCTTGATTCTCTTCATATAATTTTGACGCCATATTCTTATGTTGTATGCTCTGACCTGAATGCACAAACACAATAAATGGTTTATCTTTTTGAATATCTATCATGGTTTATTATTTATTATAAATTAATGTATTAAATATGTGTGTGTGCTATAAAAATGTTAAATGTGTGTGTTTTTAAAAATAAACCAATTTTTTTTTTTTTTATTTAAATATTAAAGTAATAAACATACAAACACATAAAAAAATTACGTGGGTCGACTTAAAAAAATAATTGATCGATGTTTGCAAATTTATATAATTTTTATTTTTATTTAAATAAAGCATAAACTTATTATTATAATAATAATTGATAATAATAAATCTGAATTAAAATTAATTATCATTTTATTCGATTTATTTGGTGTGGAATCCGATGATGAACAACTTATTTTATCAAATATACCATTACTTGAATTACATTTATATTGACAATTAGGATCTAAATTATTAGGTGTTTTAATTGGTTTATAAATACAATAATTTGAAATTGTTTTACCATTATCAATTATTGTATTACTAGGTGGACATTCATCAATTGTACATTCATTATTATCATTACAAATTGATTGTATATCACAACATGTTGATCCATTGCCATAACATAAACCACAATAATCTATATTATCACATGTTATATCAATTGTTGAATCAATTCTAAATGATGATGTCGCTGTTTTTCTTTGGGAATAAAATATTTGTAAATTGTATAATTGAGTATTATTTAAATTTAGTTTTGTTAAATCTATTTTACCAGATACTATTCCATGTACACCACCTAAATCCAATACTAAATTATTATCTAAAAATACCCAACAATCATCATCTGATGAAATTGTAATTAAACCAACACCCATATAATTAAATTTTGTATTAATTTTCATTGTGAAATGAAAGTTATGATATTGTGGTGGTACTGAATAATCACGGTAAATTCTATTTTCTATATTTAAATCAAATCCTAAATTATCAACTAGTTTATTATTTACAAGTAGAGATTTATTAATATTAATATTTATTTTTATATATATTCAACACATTACATTAGAAAACATAAATGTATATAGACAACTTACTTGGATAAAAAAATTCACTATAGAAAAGATAGTTACCAGTAGCTTCAACCTTTTCTAATTGTATTTGATAAGGTGTTGTAATTAGGTAATTGTATCCTGGACTAGTTTGATTTGGGTTTGAAGTAAAAAAGAATTTAAATAATTCTGGACTGATAATACCAGCGTTTGTATTCATTTGAGAACTTTTATTATTACTTAATTCAGGTAAACCATTTACCAATGTTGGTACTAATAATCCTAGCACCATTCCACCCGAATTTGGTTCAAAATTATCATTATATTTTGGTAATTGATCAATTATAACTCCATATAATGTTTTAGTTTCTGCTATTACTAAAACAACCAAAATATAATATATAAATAATATAATAGTAATAAAGTTTGATTTCATTTTAACATGTGTTGATCAAATTACTAAATAGTAATTTTTTATAAATAAAAAAAAAAAAAAAAAGATATTTTTTTTTATCAAATTAATTATAATAATTAAATTATAACACACTCCTGATGAGAACCGTTATTATTATTATTTTTGTAAAATTGTTAATTGATTATGGCCAAGCATTAAATGTTGGTCCAGTTGTATTTGTAGTTTTATTAATAGGATTATTATTTCTATTGCTATTACTGTTGTTGTTATTATTATTTTTTAAATTTTTTAAAATTGATTTTAAATTTAAAATTGATTTCTTCTTTTTTAAATGTTTTCTGAAACTGTTTGCTTCAAGCTTTTCAACTTTGCTTCTGTTTAAAATGTTATTGAATGATAATGACTTGTCTAATCTTTCTCTGGATTTTTTTGATAGAGATCTTAACAATTCAGTACGATGTTTCTCCAAGTGAATGATATAATCTTGAATTGAATCTGCCATTTCTCTATCAATATCTTGACCAGAATGACAAGATGCACCTATAATATGCTTACCTTGACCACATATTCTACAAATTAAAAATGGTAAACAATCATCTGTGATGTCTTGAGCAGTGTTGAATTGAAAATCCACTCCATCAATATCTAGGACTTGATTTGGTAATGTCAATAAACTATTAAATGTTTTATAGGTTATTGTTTCCAATGGTAATTTATCGAAATACAATTTATCTTCTTTGTATAAATATTTTGCCAATGGTTGATCCAATGTTGCATTTGTGGAATTGTTGGTTGCAGCATCTCTGTCTCTTCTTTCATTGATATTCATATCATGTCCATATGAATCATCATCATAATTGTAATCAAAATCATAAGTGTATGGATAATTTTGAGCTTTACTATCACTTGTTGTATCCATTTCGTTTGCATTTAATCCATTATTATTACCACCATTTATGTAATCGCTATAATATTCATTTTCTTCATCATCTTCATCATCATTTTGATTATTATCAATGTTATTATCATCATCTAAATCATTTTCTCTTTCATTTTCTCTTCCTATAGTAATTAATTATTAGTCACATAATCATCATACGCACATAATCAAAGTGATATACATACTTAAATAACATTCATTCATTTCTGCTTTTAATTTCTTTAACTCTTTACTAATTTCTGTTTGAGTTCTATCTATAAAAACATTTGCATATGGTTGTGGTGGTGGAAACTTTGCTACATCAATTGGTGTAATGAGTGGTTCTGCAAGAATTTGTTAAAAGGTATTAGATCACACATATGATATGGTATGTATGATATAATAAACAAACACTTACTATTAATTCTTTTTTGAACTACTTTTTCCATTTCTTTATTTACAAATGAAATCTTTTCATTTGTTAAAGGTACATTCAAAAATTGAATAACATGTTTAAAAACTTCATCTTTAAAATATGTAATATCACCTTCTTGATACTCACTAAAATTCTTTTTCAACTGTAAGCATTAAATAAGAAGTATATTAATATCATAAATATATATATATGTGTATCATAAACTTAAATTAATACTTACATATTCTTCTAATTTCTCTAAATTATTTACTCTCTTTTGATTACTTTTATTTTCAAAGAAATCTGTTGTAATCATTACAACTTTAAAACGATAATACATTGGAGAAAAAAATTTACTATAAGATTTATAAGGAGCATTTAATTTTAACCAAGGAGAATCTACCAATTGAATCCAAGTTGACCATTCTGATCTTTCACCATATTGTAAACTGTATTCGGAAATTTCAGCACAAATGATTTGATTATAATATTTTGAAGTATCAGGACCAGTTATTACACCTTGTATATAGTATTTTAATTTCTCTTGACTATTTAATTTATCAATGTGAATGTATCTTTCTGGTGATGAAAAGAAATGTGATTGTTTTTTACTTGATAAACTCTCTGTAAATATTTCAAAATCGTTTATTTCATACAGGACATCTTCTGGTAACTTTTTAAATTTTGTTTCACTTTTCATTTGTTGTGATCTCCTATTTCTTTCTGATACTGCATCGTATACTTCTTTTGATATTTTGCTAACATCAACTTCTGGATATTTAAATTTATAACCACCCAATTCTTTTTTTTGTTTCTTTCTATTATCAATCATTATTGCCTATTTTTATTGCTATTGCTATTATTAACAAACATACACAAACCCACTATAAAAAACTAAAAATAAACAAAGTTTGTCGACATATATTTATTACACGTGAAAACTGTTGAAAAAAATAATAAAAAAAATTAAAAAAAAAACAATTTTTAAAATAGCGCAATTTAAAACGGGACAGGTGGTTGGTATTGTGTTAATTCTTTTTGTTTTTATTTTTTCCCAATTTTATTAATTATGTTAACACACATAAAACTTCGCTTTTTTTGTTTTTTTTTTAATTTTATTTTTTTTAATAATAAAAATAATATGTAATAATTTACTTTTATAACTATAATGTCTAATATAAATAATATAAATAATATAAATAATATAAATAATATACAAAATGATAATTTAAGGAATAGCAACGATAATAAAAAATTTAAAAAAAATTTAAAAAGTAAAAGTGGTGTTAGTAGTTTTATAATAAAATCTGATGAAAATTCAAATTTAATTTCACCAAAACAACAACAACAACAACAATTATTCAATGAAATACCACAAAATATATTTTCCGATGATATAATAATAAGAGACAATGGAAAAAATGAAGGTTATCAAGGATTATTAGAAAATGAAATTCAAAATGAAAGTGAAAATGGAAATAATAATAATATAATTATAAATTTAAAAGATTCAAATAATATAGAATTGGATTATGTAGAATTAAATAATAATAATAATTCAAATGGTGTAAATAGAAATGATTCAAATAATGGTTCAATATTATCAATTAAATTTTTAAAAACAATATTATTGGTTTTTATGATATCAAATTTAGGATATAGTACATTTTTTTCATATACATCAGCAGAATCATTATCAAATACATTTTATAAAACATTTTTAATAGATTCAAATGAATTTGGTAGTTTATTTACATTGTATGCAATACCAAATGTGTTTATGGTGTTTTTAAGTGGTGTAATTATAGATGTTATAGGTGCAGATAAAGTTAGTATTGTATTAAGTTGTGTTGTTGTTACAAGTACTTTAATTGGTGCATTATCAATACCAAATTATAATGTAATGTTATTATCAAGATTTCTATTGGGTTTTGCTGGTGAATCATTGGTTGCATGTTCAAACACTATAATGTCAAAATGGTTTTCATCAAAAAAATTATCAATTTGTATGGGTGTATTAGTTGGATGGATTTATTCTGCAAATTTCGTATCATTATCAATATTACCAATTATTAATAAATATTATGGTTTCAATACAAGTTTATGGGTACTGTTTTTCGTTGCATTATTTGGGTTATCATTGAACCTATTTTATGTATTAATAAAAAACAGATTATTCGACGACATTGCAACATCATTCAAACAGGATACAAGTGATCAAAATTTAAATTTACTTTCAAATGATTTTGTTAAAATTCAAGATGAACTAATAAATCAACAACAACAACCTATTATTAATAATGGTACAAATAAAAATGAAAATATAATGGTAATGGTAGTTGGTAAAGTTGAAGAAGGGTTTAGTAAAGTTAAATCAATATTAATACAAGTACCAATAAGAATGTGGATATATGTTGGTATTGTATTCTTTGGATATACCGCATTATTTGGTTTAGCGATTATAGGACCTGATTTCCTTGGTCAAAAGTATGGGTTTAATGAACAAAAAGCTGCATTAATTTTATCAAGTGAACATATATGTAGTGCATTATTCTCACCAGTTTGTGGGGTTTTAATTAAAAATTTTTCAAAGAGAATTACAATATTATTGGTTTCAATGATATTGATGTTAATTGGTTTAATTTGTTTAGTTACAACTGATGTATTTCCATTACCATGGATTATAATATGTGGTATAGGATATTCAATGTTAAATACAACTATAATTTCAACATTACCAATTTTCATTCCACAATCAATTATGGGTACATGTTATGGATTTGTTGGTACTTCTTATAATTGTGGTTTAATTGTATTTCCATATATATTAGGTTCATTAAAAGAATCAACTGGAAATTATAATTTATCAATAGTTGTTTTAATTGGTAACTGTTTAGCGTCAATTATGTTATTAGGTTTATTAAAATATTATGATCTTAAATCAATTCCAACACAGAGATTAGATTATTAAATAAATTTAAAAAATATAGAAAGAAACTTGTTTTGTATTTTATAATTAATTATTTATTTATTTTTTTTAACAACCATTAACCAATCTAATGATGGTGATAATTTAGTGTTTTCAACTTTAACACTTAAATGGCCAGAGAATAAAGTTGATTCGTAACGTGTTTTATCTAAATCAATTAAAGTAACTGGAGTTGATACGAAACCATTTGGAATTGATGAAGTTTCAATTCTTGGATAAACTAGTTTAACAGTTTCGAAATCAATTATAGTTTTTAAATTTGCTTGATATTTACCATCATTATTAAATACACAAAATGCAGTTATCCAACCACTAATATCATCTCTACCACTACCACTTCTATGATCAACAATTTTATTCCACCATTCAGTATCTGGACTACCATTAACTGATTCAATGAATTTATCAATAACTGGCATTAATAAACCTAACCATTTATTAATTTCTTTTTTTTTATTATCAAATTCTGATAATCTTGCTACTCTATCTTTTAAATCAACCCAATCTGCTATTTCACCATGTAATGTTACTTGAGGTAATCCACATTTTGTACGCATAGAATATTCAAAGTATTTTTGCATTGTTGACATTAAAACTGATGAAAATACAACTTTATCAGATGGAGTTGTTGTTGTAAATGATGGAATTACCCATGATCTAATTGATGAATCTGAAATTGCTGATTGAATTTGATCTGCCATTTCAACTACTAATTTATCAAATGGTGCTTCTAAAATACGGTATTCAGTTTCAACAATTAATTCTTTTTTACCATCATGATCTACTAATTTACTTTTTAATTCATTTGAATTTGCATTTATATATAAACTAAATTGAGTCATAATTGCTAACCATATATTATCAGGTCTAATAACTAAATGATGATGATTTGAATATGCATTCCATGCTGAATGAACAAAACTATTTGAACCAATATCAATATCTTCTGTATTTTCACCACTATAACTTGATTTTAAAACTTTAAAATCTTCAGATTCTTTTTTTGCTTTTATTTCATATTCTTTTTTTAATTTATTTCTTTCTTCATATGGTACACTATAATCATAAAGATATTGTTTATTTTGTTTTGATTGAATTTCTTTTTTAATAAATTCTTCAAATTTAAATGATTCATTATCACTTGTTTTAAATATTTCTTCTACAACTTCACAAACTTTAAATGTAATTGATGATTCAGTTCTAGTTGCTTTAGTTTCACTATAATCAATTGTTTTTGCTTCTACAACTTTTACTCTTTTACTTCCAACCATTTTATATTATATATATATATATATATGTGTTATATTATCTTTTATAAATTATTTTAAAAATAAAAGGTATCATTGTTTTGGTATTTATATTTTTTAAAAAAATAAAAATTAAAAAAAATTAAAACTAAAAAAAATGCAATTTAATTTTTTTCAAGCTTTGGTCACTCGAATTTTTTTTTTTTTAATTTGAAAGATAAAGGTTATTTAGAAATTTAAGATTGGTATTAAAATAATTTTCATTGACTGGTGTTTATTTAAATGAACTACATTTTATTTTTTTTAAAATTTTTAACACATTTGTCAATTATAAAAATTAAATATTTAAAATAAAAAATTATCAATTTTTTTATATTAATATCTAAATATTTTTTTTTTTTGGGACGACATCTTTATCCCACAGCAGTATTATTTGAAATCAATTGTTAAAAATCCTACAACGTCATTAAAATTATTGACATCATCTGAGAAATCATGTGGGTTTTAAAATATCTATTTTTTTTTTCAGATATTTGTGATGGTTTTTATTTTTTTTGTGTCAGGAGCATTTTAATAAAAAATAAAATTTTTATCCATAAAGTTTTAAAAATATAAAAAAATCAATATTGTTTAATATTATAATTGTATAAATATATATATATATATATATATATATATATAAATAATGGGTAGTTTTATAAATTTAATAAAAAATATTTATAGTTTTAAAAAAATTAAAATTAAATTAGCAAGTGTGGAAGCATTGACTGTTGCAATTTCATCAATTTTTGCATTGTTACCATGGAATGGATCAGTTCAATTCACTGATAGTACACTAATATTTACACCTATTTTAGCATTAATGGTATGTTGTAATGTATCATCATTTCAAAGTATACATCTTTCAACTACAATGTTACTTGGTACATTTACAGCATCATTATATGTCTATTTAATAGTGTTAATTACAAATGACACTATATGGATTACATTTATTACAACATTTATATTATTTTATATTGTTACAACAATTGTAAATATACCTGGTAGAAAATGGTTATCTGGATTATTTTTAAAAAAAATGTATTTAGATATATTTATATTATTATTCTTTACACCTTTGGAATTTATTCAAAATGATATTAAAGAAAATATATACAGTAATTTATTTATTGTTGGTTCAGTTGTAATAAGTCAAATTGTATTTCCATCATTAGCATCTAGAGTTTTATTTAGAAAAGTAATAAAATCAATGAATCATACAAGATCATATTTTAAATTGGTTGGTTATCAATTTGATGAAAAATTAGTTTCAATAAACAATGATAATAACAATCCAAGAATTGATATAAATATCAATGGTACAACAACTATTATTAATAGAAAACAAACATTTAGTAATCAAATGTTTAATCAAATTGAAAATCAATTAAATAAAGAACAACGGTTAAAATATTTAAAAATTAATGAATCATTTAATGGACCACGTACACTTAATATTAGTAGTCAACAATCATCACAATCATTTTCAACAATTCAAGATATGCCAATTAATTTAAAACCATTATTAACAAATTCATCCATTCATTCACAACAACATATCATTGATGATGATGATTTAAATGAAGAAAAGTTAAAATTACCATTATCAAGATCAAATATAATTCATAAAAAAGATCAATCATTTGTATTGGATATTGGTAAACATAGATCAAAAACTGTATCTGCTATTAAAATGAATAATTTACAAACAATTGGTAATACTGATAAAAAATCAACATTTTCAACACCAATTTTAAACGAAAAGATTAAAATTATTAGAGGTAATGGATTATCAGCAACTGATGAAGAATTAGAAATACTTGAAGTTCAATTAGCTAGTCAAATTGAAGGTATGACATCATTATTTATTGAATCGAAAGGTGAAAGATGGAATGATTCATTAAATGAAAATTATGATCAATTAATTACAAAGTTTGAAATGACATTAAAACAATTAATTTCGATTAAAACATCAATTAAAGGTGGTTTCTCTCAAGTAACATCACAAGAATTTATATCACCATTAATACCATTTATTGAATGTTTAGTCGAAGAAGTTTATTTACAAATGGGTATAATGATTGATATATTGGGTTTTAATCAACAAGATTTAAATGATGGTTCAGTATTTAAATTATTAAATAAATCTTTTGATGAAACTATTGAAATGGTAAATAGAGTTAGAGGTGCATTTAAACAAATTGTAGATGAATATCAAAAAAGTGGTAATTCATTATTAAATAATGATGAAGTAACAAAAGTTCATTTCTTTGTTCATGGTATTTTATCATTTGCATTACAACAACATGATTTAGCTGACTTATTAATTAAAGTAAAAAGACAACAACGTTTAATTTCAGTTAGATGGGAATTAATTAGATTTGGTCTATTAATGGTATTATATGGATTTCCATTATTTATAATTAAGAGATTTAAATTTATTAAAGGTAAATTATTTGGACCAAAATCAAAATCAAAATCAGATGATGATACTGATAATGATGAAGATACAGTTAAAAAAGATAACAATTTAATATTATTATTTAAATGGATTAATTTTCATTTCTTTACTGATGGTAAATGGAGATTCCCAATTCAAATGGCAGTAGCAATGATATCATCATCAATTGTATTTCATTATTTTGATATGAAAACTGATCCATCTGGAAAATTCATTACATATGGAGTATGGACTGTAACTACAGTTCTTTTTGTAATCGGAGAAAGTGTTGGATCAACTCTTACAAAAGGATTACAAGAATGTACTGGTACTATCATTGGTGCTATAGTTGGGTTTTTAACTTCATTATTATGTAGTATTATACCAACTCCATGGAAAGAAATTGTAATAGTAGCATTTATTTTTATATTTATATTTATATTTTCATTCCCACATCAAATTGTAAAATATAGTCAATTGGGTGAAATTATTGGTTTAACTTTTTTATTGGTATTACTTGGTCAAAATTTAACAAAGGATTTTGATTACATGTTTTCAGTATTAAGAACACTTCATATTATATTTGGTATTGTTTGGAATATATTAGTAGGTTTAATTGTATTTCCTTATTTTACATTTAAAACTACAAGAAGAAATATATTCAAATCTACAAATTCAATGTCTGATACATTCATTAAAATAATTGAAACTGGTCTAAGAATGAATGAACCTATTAATGATAATAGTAATCAAGAATTAATTTTATTTAATCATGATGGTGATGATTTACAACAATCAAATGATTTAATTGAAAAAAGAAAATTAATAATAATTAAAATATTATCAAATTATGGTAATACAAATAACATTATCGACAACAACAATAATGTCAACAACTCTATCAATAATATTATTGATATACCAAATAACAAAAAAGAATCAATTAAATTAAAAAGAATTAAAAAAAGTAAACAAATTATCAAATCACTTAGATCCATTAGAATTGGTATTGATCAAATTAAAGGATCATTAATTGATGTTCAATCGGAATTATTTTTCATATCACATTCAAAATCATTTAAATATATTTCAATTATTGAAAATTTAAATAATTGTTTAACAAGTTTAGTTGCATTAGAAAATTCATTTGGAAATCCAATTTTTAGTGACTTGTTAATATTATCAATGTTTAATTTATCAAAACCTTTAAATGACATATTCCAACAATTAAATAAATCAAAATTTGATTTAAAATTATTAAAAATTGGTAAATTAAATAATAATGATTCAACTTGTATATCAGTAATTAATCAACATTGTAATTCAATTAAAGATAAATTTGAATTATTTCAACAAAGTTTTAAATCAACTCGTTTATTCTTATTGAATGAACATGTATTCCATTTAATACATCCTGAGCAAATTCAATTTGGATCTGGTATTCATATAATTGAATTATTTATTCAATCTTATTTATTGGTATTACAAGATTTACATTCAATTAGAGAAACAAGTATAATTAAACAATATTTTAATTTAAATTAATAATATTAAATCTTCCACTCCCACTCCCCTTCCCTATCATTACATTTTCACCTAAAAACCAATACAATTCAAATAACTATTCATTTAATCATTTAAAATAAATTATTTCATAATGTTTAAAATCTTTCATAATATTTATAAATTCTTTGATTTTTTTTTTTTGAAAAACCACATTGTAAAAAATACTAAAATTGTATTAATTTTTTTATATGATTAATATAAAAATAACAAAGTTTATACAAGAACTTTTTTTAAATGATCTAATAATTTTAAAATGGTTAATGAATACATAGAATGGTCAAAAAATAATATTAATGGTAAAATCATAGAATTTAAACCAGCAAAAATTAATATTACAATAAATGAAAATTCAACATATCAACATACATTTGGATATTATGTAATTAATAAAACTGTTACATTGTTTTATACACTATATTATATATATAAGGATAATGATGGTAGTGTTAATGATAATAAAGAAATATTTAAAAAAAAATTAATTAGTATTAGTCCAAATATATTTTCAATTTATAAAAAATTAAATAAATGGAATGAAAAAGTAATTTCACATGGTGATATAATTATTACAAGAAGAGATAATTGGGTAATTTATGATGAATTAAATGGAGTAGTATTAGAATATTCTACTAAAGAACCAAATAAACAAGAATTACTTGAATATTATAGAACTCCAATTTTAATAGAAACACCAATATTAGAATTTTTAAAAAGAGAAAGAAAAATTCATACATTTACAAACCTAAATCCAAATGATTATTTATCAAATACAGATGTAATTATTAGAGCAAGAGATCATTTAAATTTATCAAATAAAGTTGTTAAACAATATTCCATTTATTCATGTTTTTCAGAATATTTTACAACATATTGTAAAATTGGGAAAGTTGTTAAACCAGGTCTTATAAATTCCATTGTTTCAGTGATGTCAGTTTTGGTAGTTGCATATATTTCATTTGCTGTTGTAGTATTTGGTGCATGCGTTATTTTTCTTACAGCATTTTTAACAATTGAATATTTTTATAAAAAGGTAATTTCATCATTACTTTTAGTTAAAGGTAATTTGTTTGGTGTATTTAATAGATTTGGAGGATTGTTTTTAAAATAATAAAAATAATAAACTATTTATTTTACTGTTTTACGTGGTATATATATGTGTATGTGTGTGTTTTTATTTAGTTATTTAGATTTATTTACTATATAGTATTTTATTTATTTATTTAAATGTACTCGATACAATAACTTCATCATCTTTCATATCTCTTAATTTACCAATAAAATCACCCAAATTATTATCGTTGTCATCATCCAATGAAATTACTGATGGTGCCTTTACATATTTATTTGCACTATTACTATTACCAAATGATACTGTTGAATATTTATTATTATTATTATAGTTATTATTTAATAAATTTGGTGTTGATTGAAATTGATTATTATTATTTGATAAAAATGGTGGTTGTTGTTGTTGTTGTTGTTGTTGTTGTAATGGTGAAATTGGTCTTTGTTGTTGAATTGGTTGTTGTGGAGAATTTAAATTAAATACAGAATTACTTTTTTTAAAATTATTATATATTGCAGCTTCATCTTCCATTTGTGGTGATTGGTGAATTGATAGATTATTTATACTAATTGTTGATTGTGCAACTAAACTTTCGCTACTATTACCACCACCGTATAAAGATATATTTGAAGTTGAAGAAGTTGGTGATGTATTTTTACTTCCACCTGCACCACTGGTTGATAATATATCTAAACTCTTTATATAATCTATAGCAGCAGTAAAATTAACTAAATGATAACCAAATGAAGAAGAGAAAATATCTGTAATTATAAATTCTGAACAATAAACTAAATCTGTAGCTAAATGTTTTGGTCTTGCACAAATTAATAAATATGCAGTCAATGGTAATGCATCATCACCAGTTATTGTCAATACATTATCTTGATCAACTAATTCCAATATTGATCTTGCTTTAATTGATTCTTCAATTTCTTTACTTGCTTGAATTATTGTTAATAGTTTATCCATTGGAGTTGATGCGCTTGTATTACCATTTCCACTTGAACTACTAATATATTCATTACCAAATGTATTTATAACTTCCAATGCTTTATTTAAATGTGGTTCAAATTCAATCTTTATTCCAATATCTTCCAATGATAATTTTGATAGATAGATCATTTTTTCATATAATTGTTGATTCTCTCTTTCATATATTTTTTTTAAATCACCATATATTTTTGAATGAATTTTACCCATTATATAACTGTATGTGAAGTATCATGACATTAGTATATAATTACACTATAATAATTACATTAATAATATCAGTTGCTGTCACATACCTTTCTAAAATTAATGATAAATTATTCATTTGTTTTTCGTGAGATTGAAGTTGTTTATATTCTGCATTTGCACATACTAAATCATCTAAAACTCTATTATGTATAATAACCAAATCTCTAACAAATAATTCTATATCATTCTTTGATCTAATTGAATGAGATGATTCAAATTCTTCAAGTTGTTGATTTGCTTTTCTAAAAACAATTGTATTTATATTGGTTGAAATTGAATCTAATAAAAAAAATTGATTTGATCTGTAATAGTACATTACAATATTAATTAGTACAATGTTGATTAATATTGTTATTATTATTATTATTATTGTTGTATGATAATTACTGTTCAAATGTTGGTTTTTCTGGTTTTATAACACCAAGTTGACTACCTAAATCCATATCACTTTCCGATCTAAACATTACACTATTACGATTACTTTTATTATTTATATTGTTATTGTTGCTATTATTGCCATTGTTATTATTATTATTATTTATACCATCACTACCATTTTGATTACCTCCAACTAATGGTTCTTCAATACAAATTAATTTATATGATTTAAAATCTTTATTGTAACATAGTTCATCAAATAATATTTTAACCTTATTTGATGTCTTATCCTTTACAATTACATGTCCATTCTCTATAATATAATTTGACTCTTTATTTAATGTTTCATATTCACCCATAAAATATTTTGATTCTATAAAAACGTGTGATTCTGTAAGTTAATTCATTGTAACAATTTACTATGTTAATATGTTTATAATAACAAATTAATAATTATTTTGAATTAATACCTACCAACTACTTTTTGTGTTATATTCATTCCATAAATTGATGTAAATTGTGGTATACATAATGTATAACATTTTGATTCTATTGTATTGAAAATCTTTGGAAATTTAAATTTTATAGTTTTAAAAAATAAATTATGATTTAAATCTTCATCCATTTTATATGTGTATGTATGAGGTATATATATATATATATGCAATAGTTTATATGTTGTTGCTGTTGATGGTAGTTATTATTATTATTATTATTTATTATTGTATATTATTGTTTTATCTTTCTTTTTTCTTCTTTTTAAATAAACTAATATGAATTAACATAAATGCTTTTTAAAATATTAAATATTAAATATTATTATTATTATAATTTTTATATGTACTTTTATTGTTATTGACTGATGGGAAATGCGTGTTTATGTGTGGGTGTAGAAAAAATTTAAAATTTTTTTTTTTATTACTACTTTTATAAAAAATGTATGCTTGTTTATTTGTGTGTGTGTTGTGTGTTTTTATTCGAATAGTAATTTTTTTGGTGGGAATATTTGATTAATGTAAAAATAGACCCTATATTAATTTAGTCGTTGTATTTATTTATTTGTTTATAATTGTAAATTTAAAATGTGCTGTTTTTATTTATGTGTGTATTTTAAAATAAATATATTTTACTTGAAATATAAAAAATAAAATAAAATAAAAAAAAATAAAATAAAAAAAAAAAAAAAAAAAAAATATATGAAAAAATAAAAACGAAAAAATTAAAAAAAAATAAAAAATATTACAAAAACCTGGAAGAACATTAATATTTTAAAATTCTATAAATAAAATGAAATCGATTTTTTTAAATTTATATGTGTGGATATATGATGGGTTTTATTTATTTTTGTTTGTTAATTTATTATTATTACAGTTTGTGTTTAATATTATGTGTGTTTATGTTGTGTTGTTGTATGGTATTTGTATGGATATGTTGTATGTGTGTATATATATTTAATTTATGTTATTATTTTGATTTTTTTTCATCAATTACAGCTAATAAAGCTTGACGATTAATTGAAAACTTTTCCAATGTTTTTGCAACTTCTTTTTCTCTTTCAATTTCTAATTCAGCCAATAAAACTTTTAAATCATCTAAAGAGTACTCTGAATATTTGTTACTAATGTTTTCAAGTATTTCATCACCACTCTTTTTAAATTGATTCATATAATCTGGTACAAAATTCTTTTTAGCGGGCATTGTATTCTTTAATTTCATTGTACCACTATCAACTAAATCATCATTATTAAAAACAACTGTATCATATGAATTCTTATTATCTGTAATAACCATTGTACCAGTATCATATTCTTCATCTTCATCTTCATCATTACCATTACCTGAATTTTGCATTGATCTTGGTTTCGCTCTAACCATTGTACCCTGTAGGAGAATCAAATTTTAATTAGTATTTATGGTTATTATATACATATACATAATTAATTAATTGAATTAACCTACTCTATCACCATCAGATTCATCAGAATCATCTTCTTCATCCATTTCTTCTTCATCTCTTTGTTCAATACCTAATGCAACTTCTCTACCTTTTTCATTTATGATTATATCTTGTTCATCAATTAATGGTACTAATAATGAATGTGATTTAGCTTTTAATATGAATGGATGTTTTAATAATTCTTCAGCTGTTGGTCTTAATTCTGGTTTTCTAGTTAAACATTTTGCAAGGAAATCATTGAAATCTGCTGACCATCTATCAGGTTCTGTTAATTTTGGTGGTGGTCTAGATGGATTTGGAATCATAAAAATTACTCTCATTGGATGTACATTAAATAATGGTGGTTTTGATTCTGCCATTTCTATACATGTAATACCATATGACCATATATCTGCCTGTATTCAACAATCAAAGTTCTCATATTAGTATATATATCGTGGGGGAAGGGGTATACATAAATATGTTTAAAAGTTTGATGTAATACCTTATAATCATAACCAACTTCTTGAATTACTTCAGGTGCCATCCAAAATGGAGTACCAATTACAGTTTGACGTTTTGCCATTGTATCTGATAATTGACCTGATACACCGAAATCAGCTAATTTCGATTCACCTTTATGATTCATTAAAATGTTACCAGCTTTTATATCTCTATGAATTTTTCTAACTGAATGTAAATATGCTAATCCATGTAATACATCTCTACTTATAACAGCAATTTGTTCTTCTGTTAATACTTTATCAGTGATTTTCATTGCATCACATACTGAACCTGCACCACAATATTCCATTACAATCCAAACTTCATTCTCTTTTCTAAAACTTGCATGATATGTTACAATGTATGGACTTTTACATTGTTTCATAAATGATATTTCTTTTTCCATATCTTCTAAATCATTATCAACTGATACTTTTTTAATTGCTACTACTACACCTGTACCTATATTAATTGCTTTATAAACTGATCCATATGAACTGTACATATATAACAAAACTTAGTACAAAATCACTATATAGTAGTTATATAGTTATGTATTAATGATAATAAATATATACCCTTCACCTAATTTTTCAACTATAGTAAAAAACTTTTCAGGGTCTTTTCTACTCATTGTTTCTTTTGGTACATTTAATGTTGTCATTTTTTTAATACCTGTATTACTATATATTATATATTATAATATTATTATTATGTAATATATTTATATACACTATTATTATTTGTTTTTATTATATTTGTTTTATGAAAATTGGGAGATTATTTTTTTTTTTTTTTTAATTTTTATCGCACCAATAAAATCAAAAAAAAAAAAATTTAATCATAAAAACTTTTTTTTTTTTTGTGTATAAATTTTTAAACACATCTAATAAACGGTGTGGTAGTTATTAATAGATCAACATCAACAATACACAATAAATACAACTAAAAAAAAAAAAAAAGATAATGGTATTGGTTTGTTGGGTTGAAATAGATGTATTTTTATTATTTGATTTTTATTTTTTTAAAAAAAAAAGAGTAAGAAAAAAAGGGTTGAAGAATTGATTTTTAAAAAAAAAAGACATTAAATTAAACTTGTTTTGATTTAATGTCATAAGATTGATCTAAAAAATTATTTGGATTTTCACGAGTATAGTTAAAGAATTCAACCTGACACCAAAGTTTTTTTAAATCTTCAAATGACATTGATTGTTCGTTATTATTATTAGTATTATTATTTTGAGATTGTTGATATCCAAAAGATGATAATGATTCAAATATTGAATTTCTTAATTTTTCTATTTCTCTTTCAACTCGATTCTTATCATCATTATATTTAGTTTCATTAAATACTCTAGTTGTGATTTGACCAACAGTTATAGTTCTTTGTTTTGATACTGATTCTATATATTTTTCATCTACATAATAAGTTTCTGGAGTTGTTTTTTCAACTTCTCTATCTCTTGGTTCTAAAACTTGATACTCAACAGTTATATGTTTTGGATGACCTTTAATACCAGGAAGGACTTTAGTGGCTACTTTCTCATCTCTATATTTTGTAACAGGAACATTTTCTTGAATGATTTCTTTTGTAGTAACATTTCTAATTTTAGGTACTCTTCTTGTTTTAGTTTCTTCTTCAGTGTAATTTTCAATTTCTTGAATTGGAACTATTTTATCATCATAATAAATCGAATTTGATTGATCTTTTAATGATTTAATGTTTTCTTGTTGTTGTAATAATTCCTTTAATTCATTAAATTTATCCAATAAATTAATTGCTGATGGAACGATTTCAATTGTATCATTTGAAACAAACTTTTCAAAACTATTAATACCACCACCATTTGGACCAACATTATCTTCAATTTCAACTAAAATTTTATCAAGAGCTGATTTAACATTTGATTTTAATATCCAATCACATTTAAATTCTGAATTATCACCATTAATTAATTGATTAAAATAATTGATTTTTTCATTTAAATTATTTAATAATGAAATATCATTTTGATCTTTAATTTTAAACCAACTATTATAATTTAAAATATTTAAAAAATTTGATAAATTAGTTTCATATCCATATACTAATTGTTTGATAAATTTGAATAATGATATTGTTTCAATTGAATAAAATTTAAATGGTTTATTTAAATATTCCATTATTGATTTATTAATTGTATTCCATGTTTTAATTAAAATGATTTCAAATATTTTATTCATTTCATCTTTAATTTCATTTGGTATTGTTACTTTAAATTCTTCATTATCTGGTATTTTTGTATATGGAATACTATTAACAAATTTAATTAATTCTTCTTTTTGATTTAAATTGTATAATGGTGGTGTATAAATATTCAATGATAAATCACCTGCATTTGAAAATGTTGAAAACCTTTTATCATCCAAAATTGATTTAATAATTATCTTGTAATCATCAAAATTGTTATGGTTTTCGATAGATTTTAATAATCCTTCACATTCTTTTCTTACATCATCAATAGTTTCTCCTTTATAACCATAACCGGCTTTTGTAATTACCATTCCCATACTTTGATTAAAATTTTCAATGTCTCGGTATTTTAAAAATGTTGAATTATTTTTCAATGATTCTTTTAATCCATACCCATACTGTGCAGTACAAGCCAAACTATCTTGTTGGCTAACAAATATTATTTTTATATTTTTAACGTTATTTGAAATTTTTTGTTTAATGATTGATAATATGAATTTTGATAAAATACCATCAGTATCACATTCACCGGCAAAATCAATAAAATTACCAAATTCTGTTTTTTTAATATTAGGAAATAATGTTGTTGAACCATCACCATCACCAATTGTAATATTTGAATTAATTTCAGGAATTAATTGAATGTATCTTTTATTTTTAGTTAATTTGAATGCATTATCTCCATAATTTAAATAATTCAAAAAAGTTGATTTACCAGAACCAGTTGCACCCATTAAAAAAATAGCGGAATCAAATGATGAATCTAATTTAACAGATTCAGTTTTATCAAAAATGAAATTTAAAATTGGTAATAATGTATTAAAATTATTTTCATCTAAACTATTATAATTATTATTTCTAATTAAATTTTGAAATTGATTTTCATATGTTTTAATAATATTTCTATCACTATTATTATTTAATGATTGACTTTTAGATGCATCATCTATATTATTATTATTTTTATTATTATTATTATTATTCATTTTTATAATTAATTTGGTTTGAAATGAAATTTGATACATAAAATAATTTTCTATTTATAATTGTATATTTAATTTTTGTTAATTTCTTAATTTTTAAAATAGAAAAAACTTAATATTCAAAGATGTATATAATACCTTTTCATTGTTGCACAGTTTATGTTTTAATGTGAGTTTTTTTGCACTCAATTTTCTAAATATAATTATCATTGCATAATACTGTGATATATCTTATTAAATTAAGTTATCTTAAATTTTTATTTTTGTATACATTATCATATGAATATGTGTGTGTCTAATTGTTTTTTAAACAACACCTAAAATTACTATTCACACAACAATTATTATAATAATATGTTTTTAACCACACATTACAAAAAAAAAAAAAAATTAATAAATTAGGTGTATTATTTTTATTTATATTTATTAAAAAGGAATTTTGATGTAATATAATGAAATTTAAATAAAGATATATTGTTGCCATAGTAATTTTAAGTCTTCATTTTTTGAACTATAATAATTTCATTTAATGGTAGAGTTAGTTGATTACATAGTGATGATAATGATTCTAAAACATTATTTCTTTTAATAATCTTTATCTGACAGATAACGTATTTCATTAAATTCTCTGATTTTAGTTTGCCCAACAGTTACCATTATTTGTCTAGGTACAGATTCTGTATAGGTTTCACTTTATATGGTTTCATTTTGTGTGCCATGTGTATGTGTTGTTTGTGTTTCACCAATGGTTTTTTGATGGGATGCAACTTCACATACATCATCTGGCACACTTGAAATCATGGAATCAACAACCTCAATTGATCGGTAATGATCCACTACTCACTCACTCAATCATTCATTTATAATCCCCATATTAACAACAACACCACCATTATACAGTTTAGCAGGTGTGATACCTTCTATAGATACAGATAAATATAACAATCAAACAACACATTTAGGAACCTACTTTTTATGATACAAAAAATTCAATTGAATCATTTGCTTCAAAATATATTCAATTAAATAATTGTGTTGTTTCAACAACAGGTATTCCATCAACAACATTAACTGGATTAAGTGGTATGGGTAATCCATTAACTTCATTGGGGACAACTGCAGGTATGTTATCAACGGTTTATGTACTATAGGTATCATTAAAACAACAAGTATTTAGTAATATAACAAACTCGTATATAGATTTTAAAATAACTAATTGTATATTGATTTAAAGGAAATTACAATGGGTATGACAAGTGCTGGTAATTTAAATAGAATGTGCTACTTCTCAATCCGTTGTTACTGTTGAATCAAATTCAACTCTAAATGAAATTAATACGCGATGTGATTTTTATTTTAAATAAATATGATAGCATATTAAACCACCATAAATATCTAAATGTACTGTTTATTTAATTAATTTACTATTTTTGTAATTTTATAATTCAGTAATGACATCTTAAATCATCACCTTTTATATATATATATTATTTTTTTTAAAATTTAATTGAACCATTTGTGATTTAAAATTTGATCAATTGTTAATCTTGATGTTGGATCACTTACAAGAGTTCTTTTGATGATATCCTTTGCATCATCTGAAATTGATTACCAAATTGGTAATTCAAATATAACTTCATTATTTACAAATTTAATATCTGAAGAACCACATAAACTAAAACAAATATAAAAAATAATAATGGTTTGGTTAGTAAATTATAATACAATTAAATTGTATTGTTATTATTTAATTAAAATATACATACGATTTATACATAACACGTGCAATACACCATACATCACTTGGTGTATCATATTTAAATTCATCTCTAAAACCATCACCTCCATGATCTTTCTTTACATATTTCATTAATTCTGGGGCTGCATGTTTTGGTGATCCTGCATATCTTGATTTTTCATCTTTATATTTTAATGCAAATGCCAAATCAATTATTATAACCTTGATATTACCATTATCATCGATATTGACACAGATATTATCAGATTTAATATCTCTATGAACATAACCTTGTTCATGAATATATTTAAATGCATTTAATATTGTACGCATTATTCCTTTCATTACATTTTCTTTGATACCATATGGTCCAATTACATTACTTAATGTACCTTGATTTGCAAATTGCATTGAGAAGGATTGATAATCATCATTTGATAAAACTCTTTTAACTGATACTATATTTTCATGGTGAAGAGTACGTAATACATTAACTTCTTTAGCGATTTCTCTTAATCTACTTGAATATTTATCACAATTTTTATCAACTAGTTTAACAGCAACTAATTCACCATCATTTCTTCTTGCTGCCAATTTAACTTCACCAGTTAATCCTCTACCCAATGTTTTAATAAATATATATTCCTTTGATATTTCATCCATTTGATCTTCATTTGCATTACCATATGGACTTGTAAAATCAATGAATATAAATGACAATGTTTCTATATCATTTACTTTTGAAAATGATAGTTTATCACCAGACACTAAAATTGTTGATACTCTTCTATTAAAAATTGACATGACCATTTTATAAATCTGTGCGTTATTTAATAATACATCTAAATGTATATTACCATTTGCACCAACATATAATTTAACCAATGGCTTCTTCTTTCTATTTTTTGTTGTTGTTGTTTCAATTTCATTGTTTTTTAATTTATTGAAATAGGTATCACTTTCAATCAAATCTATATGTTTTGATTCTTTACTATTTAATGATATCAATCTACCCCATACTTCTGATTTAGGTTCTGTTTTAGTTGTTAATGTTGATGTTGTTGATGTTTCACTATTTGAATTTTCATTTATATCTATAGATTTCTCTGATTTACTTTTTTTAACTTTTTTATTTGTTTGTTGTGTAACACTATTGCTACTTTGATGATTCTCTGGTTGCTTTCTTTTATTTAAATTTGCATCTATTGTATCATCTGTATAAATTTTAAATAGTATATGATTAGTACTCTGTTTTTGATAATATAATATTATATATAATAATAAAGATATTATTAGATTATACAATACCATATCATTATAATACAACAAATCAATTTAACTATATAACTTATTGAACATTATATGTATGTCATGTACAATATAAAATACTCTTAAAATTATTATCACATCCAAAACCAACAACTTCACCATCACACTATAGCTGCCACTGCCATTGCCACACCTGGATCTTTCCCAATCATCACCCTTCATTGATACCTACCGTTTACTTGATTTAATGTTTGTTGTTCATTTAATATAATATTATCTTGGTTATCCATTTTAATATTGAATTTACGTATTATTTTTTTATGTGTATACTGTGTACGTGAAGAAAAAAAATAATGATTTTACAAAAATTATTTAATTAAAAAAAAAAAAAAATTGATAAAATTAAAAAAAAAAGCCATGAAAAAAAAAACGATAAATTCACCACCATTTGAAAATTCAATAAATAAAAATATTTATTTTAAATTTGCCTACCTTTATACCATAACAAAATTTTTTTTTTAAAATCATTAATCATAAAAGGTTTTAAAAATTATATTTCCATGGAAAATATGTCAATACTTTTGTGACAGCTTTAATTAAGTCGTGTTTCTTATCACAATGAGGTTTTACTGCAAGGGTTGAATTATAGGGGTCGGGATTTAGTATGTGGGGCGACCCCATCGTGAACGTGTCTTTCATTAAATATAAGATGTTTGCAGAGGGCATGTGGCTATACATGGTATCCTAGTTTGGGTGGTGCCGCTGAAGTGCACTGGAAAAAAGTGAAATCTAGGTGTCAAATACCTCAGTGTGGGAGAGGTATATATCCATGGACCCGTATCATTCCAAACTACGACATATAAATACGGATTTTTTTTTACTTTTTTTATAAATTAATTAATTTCGATACAATAATTGAAAATGTGAAAATTATCATTGGGAGTTAGCAAAAGAAACAACATAATCATTGATTGTCAATGGAGAATAAAATAATAGGAATTATAATATTAAAATGATTTTTAAATGCTTGTTTATGGATATTATTCACTGGTTTTTATCAAATAAAACACATAAAAAGATCTATTTTTTTGAATTAGTTTACGATGATTATATTATATGATGTTTTTTTAATTTTTATTTGGTTAAATATTATTAAATTATTATTATTATTATTATTTGGTTGGATATTGGTTTGGTTTGATTTTGATATTGTTGTTTGGATGTTGTTTGGTTGTTGTTGATATTATTATTTATTTATTTAAATAAAATTATGTACAGTTGTTTAGTTGTTTGTTATTTTATTATAATTATTATTATTTATTATTATTTATTACTTATGAGACTTTGTGGGAGTAGTTGGTATATTTTGATTATTACCAGTTGGCGAATAAGGACCAGATGAATTGTGATATCGAACTGGTGTTGTTGGATAATTATTATAATATGTTGGCTGATTTGTAGATGAAGAGGATGATGTAGAGGATGAAGAAGTAGTTGTATTATTAAAATTTGTATTTGTATTTGTATTTATAGTGTTAACATTGTTGCTATTATTTAAATTTGAAGATTGAGGTGAATATCCATATGAACCACTATTTGAAAGTATTGATTGTGGTGGTGGTTGATTACCTGCACCTGTATGTAAATTTGTTGGTGTTCCATCTGCTGCATAACTTGTTAAACCATAAAGAATATTTAAATATTTTGAATCATCCAATTGATTTTCAAAAAACATTTTTCTCATTTTGAAAAATGTTGTGCATGTTAATAATGAATCACTACCTGCTTGATGTTGTGGTCCAATTCTTTTAATCTGTATATTTTTGATTGCAAAATTAGTATATTGAATATATAGTGAAAACAATAGATAATTAAGTAATAAAAACATACATCTAAATCATCTGCCAATTCACTTAAACCACCTTTTAAATTTTTACAACTTTTCATTATATATTTGATGTCATAAATACATGGGAAATAGGTTCTTGCTAATCCAAAAAAGTCTGCTTCATCCAATGGTAATGCTGTACATGTTAATGATTTTAAAAGATAACCAAAATCATATCTGTAAATTTACCAAATAGCTCTATAAGTATATAATTATATGATTATTATTATATACATAAACAGTTAAAGGTACTTACCCACTATGAAATGATATCCATTTTACATTATCATTTAATACGATACCAGAAGACATTAATTGTTCACCAAAATCTAAAATATCAATACCATTTGCTTCATTCTTTTTAAATTCAATACCACTTCTTGATAATAAATCAATTGAATCTTGCGCATACATATCCTCACTGAAATATATAAAACCATTTGTTTATAAATAATATATTGTGTAGTGTGTTAATATACAACATATCAATATACATGCTATTAAAAACATACAACTTAGTACATTACTTTAAATTAAATTTAAAATTAAATTGCCAAGTACAAGTTGGTTTTGCAAGATTTCCTTCTGAATCTGAGAATGTTAAACCCAATTGAATGATTTTTAATTGGTCCACGTTTAAACGTAATGTTTGATAATGATAATCCGATGTACTTCTAAAATTTCCAACTGGTCTTGTAACAATACCCGGAAATTCTGTATCCATCGCAATATAATTGAAATCATCCACTAAATTTCTAATCTTTTCCATTTCTTCATCTAAATTATAACACCAAACATCTCTAATTTCATCTGTGTGTAATGTAACCATCTCTTTATGATGTATATGTGTGTATGTATATTGTTTATTATTATTATTATTAATGTGTATATTTATATATCTCTATATACACTAGTTTATGTTTAGCAGTTTAAAACTGCAATCAAACTAAAAATGTTGTTTGTGTTTTCTTTGTTTTTTTTATGTTCAAACAAAATGCAAAAAAATTGAAAAAAATGAAAAAAAAAATTAAAAAAAAAAAAAAAAAAAAAAAAAAAAAAAAAAAATTTTTTTAAATTAAAAAAAAAAAAATTTTTTATAATTTATTTTAAAAATCAAATATTCGGTGATGTTAAAACAACCAAATTAAGATTTATTTCGTAATGTTGGTGTCGTTTTATTTGATGATGGTGAAGATGTAGATGTAGTAGTGGATGTTAATTTAGATATAGAAGGTAATGAAGATGATAATGGTGATTTAGGTGATGGCGATGGTGATTTAGATGTTGGTGAAAGATTAATAGCAGATACAGTTTTAGTTAAAGTTGGTGGTGGAGTAGAAGGTGTTGATTTAGAACTACTAACACTACTTGGGAATGAAGAAAGTGAAGATCTTTTGATTAAAGGTGATGGTTTTTTTGAAATTGGAGTTGATGGTAACTTTGGTATGTTTTTTGCATCAACAGCAGTGGAGTCAATATGATGATCTTTTTTTAGGATTGGAGTTGATGATACCATTGGTATTAAAGGATTGATATTATTTGAATCTGAATCTATATGATCTTTTTTTGATAATAACTTTAAATGTAACAAATCGAAATCTGGTCTTTCGGTTTCAGAGTTCATTAATTCTAAATATGGATTACCAAAATATAAAAACCTTTTTTCATTTGTTGATTCCCAATCTGCCAACTCTTTTATAAGGTCATTTGTAAGTACTGGATATTCTCTTGCTATCAATTTTCTAAATTTAGCTTCTTCCAATAATTTAACTGAACTACCTTTAAATCTATTCTTTGGATCATTTGTTAAATTGGTTTCAAATTTCTTCATTTCACATTTAATCCATTCTCTTCTTTTAACTTTTGCTAATATTGATTTCATTGAATCTAATAGTTTATTCAGTATTATAATTTCTTTGTCCATAGTTTCAAATGATTCAATTGTATAGTAAATTGATTCATCTTGACTTTCATTACCACTGTGATTGATATTTAATAATTTATTTAAATTTCTATCATGAATTGGTATACATAGTTGATCCCAAAGTGAGTCTAGTGTTTTGGATTTTTGTTGAAATGAATCTTTGTATTTTAATTTCTTTAATGATAATAAGTATTGTGATTCTTTGTTTAATATTGATAATAATGAATTTGATAATTGGTTTTGATTATATGGTAATTTTAAATTTTTAAATTTAATTCTTTCAGAATCTGTTTCTGGTATTTCCAATAAACTATAGTCTCTTTGAATTGATTGATTTAAATTTGAAATTTCCAATATTCTAGATTCTTTAATACCAAGTAAATCTGATTCTAATTTTTCAAATTTCATCAACATTGATATTAACTTTTTAATATCACCAGATTCTGTATTCGCTATATTAACAGTTTCTTTTGGTAGTTCTAATTCATTTTGTAATCCCAATACATTTGATATAACCATTTTTAATTTATCATGAATTCCATCACGTATTTCATTTAATCTATTAATTTCATCTTGAACCTCTTTAATTCTACTTGATTTAAATTCACCAATAACTTTGAAATTAACCATTGCTTCCAATTCAATACCTAAATCTTGATATAATGAAATTAATTTTGAATATTCTCTATTTAATAAAATTTCATTATTTTTATATTCCTTGTGATATAAAAAAAGTTGGGTATTAATATATTTTATATAAGCTTTAATGCACACTTTTTTTTACTCACATTTATTAAATGTATTTTAAATGAATCTAATGAATTCAATTGATTTGATAATTTTATAGTTGATATTGATTCAAAAAGATTGCTATATTGTTGATTTATATTACTGTCATCTAAAAGTTGCATTAATTCTTTAATTTCATTTAATAATTTTGATTTATTCTCTAATTGTGTTGAGTTCTTTTCTTTGTACGCATGTGTTCTATTTGCAATTACATTTAAAATCTCTTTATTTAATTCTATATTTTCATTATCAATTTCTTCACCATCATCTGACCCCAATATACTATTTAACAATTGATTAAATTTGATAATATCTATATTAACTTGTTTATAATATTTATCTATTATATCATAATTATTATCAATCATTATTTAT
>JACAFY010016687.1:0-15247 GCA_015252635.1 Dictyostelium capitatum | reverse complement strand
TTTTAAAAAATAATTATTTTTTTTTTTTTTTTTTTTTTTTTTTTTTTTTTTTTTTTTTTTTTTTTTTTTTTTTTTTTTTTTTTTTAAATAAATTTTTTTTTTTTTTTTTTTTTTTTGAACGCCAACAGTGAAAGATAATATGGATGAATTATTTTTTAAAGTTATTCATAATAAATATTTATTTAAAATCATATTAGATAAATTATCATATCAAATTAAAGATGAAGAAAAGAATAATCTTGTTAATAAAAGTAATATTTTTTGGTTAATTGAAAATGGATATCGTGCAACATTAAAACGAAAATTCATTAGTAACCATCCATTACAATTCAAAAATGTAATTAATGAATCGTTGGATGATGAAGTAGGAGAAAAGTTTTGTATATTATTTACATACTTAAATGACAATAATAACATAGTAGTGGATGAAGAAGAATATGAATTATATAAATCAATTTTCAAAAAATTTAAAGATTATATAGAATTTGGTGTAAATTGTACAAACAGTTCAAATATATTAAAATCAATTACAGCATCTGGTAATATTAAAGCATTTAAAGTATTATTAAAAGAGTACGAATATTTAACTAGTGGTGATGAAACAAGTATAAACTATCCAATTTTAATAAACAATTGTATACATCATGGTCAATTTAAATTTGCAAGATGGTTAATTAATGAAAGTAATGATGGTAATGGTATATTATTTGATTCATTTAATAATCAAGATAAAAACCAATTTTATAAATCAATTATAAAGTATTTAATTCCTGGTGTTTTCAATACACTATCAGAAGCAACTGATAATCAAGTTTTAAAATTTAAAAAAATATTTAAATTTTTTAAATCACTCAACAATGATCAATTTTCAATAAACTTTACAGATCAATCACTTCAATATTCAACAATTAGAAAATTATTTCATGATTGTCCAGTTTCATCAGATTTTAAAATTAAATGGTTATTAAATTCATGTTTTACATATTTAATGTTAACAAATAATAGTAATAGTGGTCAATATCTTGATGAAAAATCAAATCAATTTCATAATTTATCAAGTAAATTCATATTGGATGAATTGGAATTAAAATCAACTATACAATTTAAAGAAAATGAATTGGGAAAAAGAATAAATGATCAATCAGTTAAAACTGATAGTATGGTATTTGGTATGGTTAAAAAGTTATTACAAATGTATTATTCAATTAGAGATACAATATTTAATTTAAAAAGTTCATTATATTGGGTCTACAATAATGAAATTGATGATGAATTTATGACATCAAATCAATTATTTTCAAATTTTGTAAATGATCCATCATTAAAAGGAATTGAAATATCAGCATTTGAATTTGGTAGTTTCAAATTAATCAAACATTGGATATCAATAAATGATAAGAATAATATAATTGAAAGTGTAGTTAAATCAAATTTCAATTTAAACATTTTCAAACATTGTAGTGATCCAATTAAACAATTTAAATTTATAAAAGAATTTTCAGAGAATATTATAATTACAGATACACATAATGGACTCTGCCCAATCTTATTATTTGGAGTAGTGGTATCATTTAATAATCAACAATTAATTAAATCAACATATGACCTATTACAAGATTCAATTTCAAATTTTTTAAAAGATATCATTTCAACTAAAAATCAAAAAAGAAAATTTATGGAAATTATCACATCATCAAGTGAAAGTGAAGAAGATGAAGATATTCAATTTGATGAAGGTGGTAGTATTGGTAGTGGTAGTAATCAAGATCTTGATGAATTGGAAAATGATGAAATTAGTATTAGTAGTAGTTATGATGATTACATAACAAACTATGGAGCTAATGAATTTAAAATTCATATAATAGATGAATTTGATATGGAACCAGTTGGTTATTTAAAAGGTTATTTAAATTTAAGTAATTATATAAATTCAATAGAATCATTGGAATTTGTATTTGGTAAATTTGATAATATTGATGGTATCAATTTCGATATCAGTGTATGGTGTAAAGAAAATAGAATTGACTTAATTGATAAATATTATGAATTATTAAACAAAAACCATGTTGGTGAAAATGTTAAATTAATATTTATGCCACCAAAAATGCTTTTCTCAAATCAATATTTCATTGAAAATAGTAAATCAATTCAATCAATGAAATATATACTTTCAAAACCAAATCAATTTTCAATTGGTAGTAATATAAGTATATTATTTGCAATGGAACCAAATGCAAAATCAATAAAACAAATTCCATTAACAAATCAAGATATTGAAGATATTAAATTCATTATTGAAAATTCAACAAATCGTTATGAATTTAGATACATTAGAAATAGTTCAATATTATTACAATTACAACCAATATTTAACTGGATAGTTGGAACTCGTTTAAATGTTGATAAAAAAAGAATTTCAAATGGTATTTCAAGAAAAGAATTAAAGTTTTATTCAAATCAATCATGTAATGAAATATTTCCGCCAAGTAAAGTTATTGATTGTTCAAAACTATTTGGTAGAGACACCTTATTAATAATTTTAGAATCTGACATTGAATTTATAAAAGAATTTATTGTAAATCAATTCCCTGCAATTCATACAATTAATTTACCAGATAGAACTATTAAAGACGACAATGAAGACAATGAAGATGATGATGATGATGATGATGGAGATGATGATGAAGAAAATGAAGAACATAAAGTAAAATTAATCGCTAAACTTTTTAAAGAATCAATACAAAATGGTAATATTGGTACAGTTTTCTATTTGTTTGAATATCTACCAACATTTTTAAATTTTATTTTCACTCCAAGCTTTGTTTTCGATATAATCCAAAGTAATCATTTGGAAATCATTAAATTATTATTGGTTGAAAATAATTATTTTACAAATCAACAAATCTTAAATATGGATGAATATTTATCAAAAAACATTACAAAATCAAAATGGAAATGTCCAACTTTTTATTATTTTAAATCATTGGTAAAGAATGAATAAATAAATAAATAAATAAATACTTTATAATTTAGTTTATTTATGATGTTTAATAGAGGATGTTTATTTTATTTTTTATTTATTTTGGTGGTGAATAAAATTTTAATAATAATGAAGAGGTTAAAACTGATAATGAAGATACGACCATTGCTGCTGCTGCAATCATTGGATTTAATGGAATACCAAATATAACTCTGAATAGACCAGCTGCTAAAGGAACAGCAGTAAGATTATAAATTAATGCCAATGTGAAATTAATTTTAATTCTACGGAATACAACTCTTGATAAATGAATTGAACGGTAAACATCAGTGAGAGAATTTTTGAGTAAAACGATTTCTGATGATTCAATTGCAATATCGGTACCTGTTGCAACAGATATACCAACATCTGCTTGTGAAAGTGCTGGTGAATCATTAACACCATCACCAACAAAACAAACAACATTACCTTGATCTTGAAGTGATTTAACACGTTCTGCTTTTTCTTTTGGAATAACTTGGGAGAATATATTATCAGATGGTATACCAACTAAATCTGCAATGAATGATGCTGCACGTTTATTATCACCAGTTACCATATAACATTTTAATCCCATTGATGTTAACTTTTTAATTGCATGTTTTGAATCTTCTCTTGGAATATCACTAATTGACATTATACCACGGAAACTACCATCATAAGAAACGTAAATTACTGTTTTACCATTAGTTTCCCATTGTTCTGCTTGTTCAACGTATTCTGATGGTACTTTAATTTCATTTTCATTCATAAATGAATGATTACCAATGATTGTTGGTTTTGAATCTAAAAAACATGATAAACCTCTACCTGGTACACCTTTAAATTCTTCAACTGGTGGAAATTGATATTCATCCATTTGATTATCATTGTCTGCACCTTTAGTTGATAATGTTGATTTACAAAATGTTACAATTGCTTTACCAATTGGATGTTCTGAACTTGATTCTGCTGCACCAACAATTTTGAAAAATAATTTATCATTGAAATCATTGGATGTTGATGAATTTAAAATTTTAAAATCGGTAACTGTCATTTTACCTGTAGTGATTGTTCCAGTTTTATCAAATAGAATTGCTGTTGCTTTATGTGCTGTTTCCAATGGTTTACCACCTTTAATTAATATACCCATTGCCGCACCAACACCTGTACCAACCATTACAGCAGTTGGTGTTGCAAGTCCGAGAGCGCATGGACATGCAATTACTATAACTGAAATTGCAGTTAAAAATGAATAAAGAAATGGTGAAGTACCATTTCTCCACTCTTCAGATACTTTTCCAGTTTCAGTAACTGCAATCCAAATTGCAAATATAACTACACCCAATACCAATATAATTGGTACGAAATATTTGGATATAGTATCTGCCATTGCTTGAATTGGTGCTTTGGAAGTTTGTGCTTGTTGAACTAAACCAATAATTTGTGATAGTGTACTTTCAGAACCAACTTTATTTGCTTGAATAATTAATAACCCATCTAAATTCAATGTACCACCTGTAACTGGATCATTTGATTTCTTTGCAACTGGTATTGATTCACCAGTTAGCATTGATTCATCAACACTACTACCACCAAATACAACAACACCATCTGTTGGAATAGATTGACCTGGTACAACTTTTAAGAAATCACCATATGCAATCAATGATGATGATATAACTTCTTCTGTTGCAATTTGTGTATTATTTGAACCTGGTACAAATGTAATTAATGTTGTTTCTTTTGATTGTAAATTCATTAATTTAACGATTGCACTTGATGTATGACCTTTTGCTATATTTTCTAACCAACGACCCAATATGATAAATGTAATTAAACTTGCCGATGTTTCAAAGAAATGCATTGCCATATAATCAGGACTGATCATACCTAATATAATTACAATTACTGAATAACCATATGCAGCTGTACTACCTACAGCAACTAATAAATCCATATTACCATGGAAATTTCTAACTGCTGCCCATGCTGCTTTGTAAAATGGCCAACCACTTACAAATTGAACTGGTGTCGCCAATACAAAACCAATTAATGCTTCAACTGGAAAACCTGACCATAAATCTTTATGAAGGAATGAAATACTTTTAATTGGTACTAATATCATTGCAATAACAATCAATGGCGCAGTCCATGCGATACTAAATAAAAATAATCTTTTCCATTTTAATATTTCTCTTTTTCTTAATAATGAATCTTTAACATCTGATCCATCTGGATTGTATAATTGACAATGATCTTGACCAATTGATTTCAAATAATTTAATACAACTCTTGGTCCAACAACTAATGAATCACCATCAATTTTCAATACAATCTTTTCAATTGTTTGTGATGTTGAATGGGCTTTTGACTTTTTTGAATCTTCATTTTCATCTTGAACTTGAGAAATGTTGAAAATACCAATTGGTATATTTGATTTAATTAATTCAATTAATTCATCAGATGTTTTGACAGCGGTGGTATAGGTACTACTTTGTTCAATTGAGATAAAGAAAGTACCTGGTTTTGATTCTTGCATTATCTTTGTTTCAAATCCAAGTATTTCGATTGCTTCGGTAATTTCAGATACATTTTTAACCACTTGTGGATGATATTTGATTTCAGCACGTTCAGCTAATAAATTGACATTACATTCCAATACACCAGTTACACTTTTAATTGAATGTTCAACCATACCAACACATGATGCACATGTCATACCATAAACTCCAATTGCAACAGTTTCTACAATTGTTGGTGGTTCTTCAATTTTAATATCAAATGATTTCATTTCAATATTACCAATTGATGTTGTTTTACTGGCACTTGTTGATGCTTTTTCTTCTTTTTCATCTTTGATATCAATGTCAGTTGAATTACTTTGATCAGGACCATCTGAAATTTGTTCAAATGAAGACAATGATGAAGTATCAGCAGATTCACGAAGTGAAGATTGTTGTAAAAGTAATGGAGAAGTTGGTAAATTCAATTTAATTCTTTTACAAGTGAATCCTAATTTCTCTACAATCTTTCTAATTGATCTATCGGAAGATTCACCAACAATTGTCATATGTTTAGCTTTAAAATTGATTTTAACAGATTCAATGTTCTTACTTGAAAGTAAAGTGATTTCAATTCTATTTGCACAACCAACTTCACATGCCATACCTTTAATTTCAAATACTCTTTCAATATTACCATTACCATATTGTGATATTGGTGTATTTTGAACAAAGATACCACCATCATATAATATTGGTGTATTTTCAACATTATCCTGTGAAAATAAAGCGTACCATTATTAGTATATTTTAGTGTATTTATATATTTATAGTAAATAGTTTACATACAATTAAATCTGGACATTCTTTTGATTGAATTGCAGCAACTTGAAGTGATAACTTTTTAAAGCAATTTAAAATTTGAAATAGGTAACGGTTAATTTTACATTCTACTTGAACAACATGTTGAGCAAGATCAATTTGAACAAATACAACATTTGTTAAATCGGTTAACAATTGTTTAATTTGAGTAGATTGTGATTCCTCTGTTAATTGTGGTACAAAGAATCTAAAGAATGTATGTTCGAATAATTGTGACATTGCACAACAGCTTCCACTTGAACAACTACATAAATTACCATTATTACTATTGATAACTGGTGATACACAACATGATGAAGACGATGAAGGTGTTGAATCACTAGCTGCAGAATTACTTGTATCTGGATTCTTGATTAATCCTTGTAATAAATCATTACATGAACATTTTAAACAATTACAATTACAACTTTCTAATGAAATTGCCATTTCTTTTTTTTCTTTTTTTCTTTTTTATATATTATTTATATTATTATTATTATTGATATTTAAAAATTTAATTTAATTTCTAAAGAATATTATCATTATTATTTATTAGTACATGTACATATATATTTTACAAATAATTTTACAAATAATGTATGGTGTTAAAGAAAGAGTAAAAGAAATAAAATGTGTGGGGATTTTAAAAAAAAATAAACACACAATGAAACTTTAAATAAAAAGAAACGATTAATTTAGAAATAAACCACACTTTTAAACAACAAAAAAAAAAAAAAACAAATAAATTTTTTTAAAAATGTGGTATCTGAATTTGTGTGTGTATGTCCGTTATATTAAGCTTAAATTAATTTAATTTTTTATAAAAAATTAATTTTAAAACAATATATAATATATTTGGTATTACATTTTTACAAATTCATTCAATAACAGATGAAGTACAAGGAAGTAATATAAAAGAAAAAAAAATCAATGGAAATAAGGAGAGAGAGGGTGATTGTTTTGGTATATGTTTTTTTTTTTTATTTATTTATTTTTTTTTTTTTTTTTTTTTTTTTTTTTTTTTTTTTTTTTTTTTTTTTTAGTGTGTTGTAGATGATAAAAATATATTGTTACTATTGTTATTTTATTATTATTATTATAATTGTTGAGTGAAGAGGAAGGGGGTAGAAGATTAAAGCAAAGATATTAAAATCATTTAACACATTACCACCTAAAAAAAAAAACCGTAGTTTTAGTTTTTATAGGTGTGATTAACAATAATAAAATTGTTAACTGTGTGTGCGTTTCATGATATAGTTATCTTTCTTTAGTTGTTGTAGTTGCTGTTATTATAGATTGTGTGTGTTTTTTTTTTTTATTGGTTGTATTATTTTATTATTTGAGGAAGAAGAATAAAAAAACACATGAGGAGGAATGAAGAGGAAGAGGAATGAAGAGGAAATGTAATAATTTATTTGTTGATAATTATTGTTATTACATGAAGAGGAAATGAAGAGGAAGAAATGAGATAATTACCTTTTCACACAATTATTTAATTAATATTTGTATGAGTGGGTGAATTTGATGATGAAAAAAAAAAAAAAAAAAAAAAAAATTTTTTTACCCAACAAAAAAAAAAATTAAAATAAAAAAAAAAATTAAAAAAAAAATTTCAAACCAGGATGTTTTTTCAATGGAATCTTCCATTAAAAATCTTCCATTCAAATTAAAAATAATTAAAAATTTCACACAAATATTATATGTTTTTATTTTAAACACTATGTTTTTCATATTATTTTCAAGTTAATAAATAGGTTTATTTTTTATTTGTAAATTTTAATAAAATATTGTTTCTTCTTTTATACATTAAATCATATGATTCTTTTGGTATTGATGTTGGCTCTGAATTTGATAATAGTTGAAAATACTTTTTAAATAAATTACTTTTTGGTGCGGTAATTGTAAGATAACCAGATATTAATTTTGAAGTTTTATAAAATAATTTTCTACCAAAATTACCAAAATCAAAAAGAGCAATTAAAAATTTGAATATAGGTATCCATAATTCATTTGAATTTCTATTATCTATTATATGTTCTGTTATAATTTCAAATAATTGATTATTATTACCACTACCACCATTTGTTATTGCAATTGGTAATAAAAGTTGAACATTTTTTAAACTATCTCTAAATTTATCTGAACGACCAACTTTTAAAATTTGATCAACTCTATGTAATGGATCATCATATACAATTAGAATTATATAATTTACTAAATGTTTGATTGTAACTTTTAAAATTTTAAATTGTCTACTTCCACCATTATTCTCTAAATTTACCAAATCAACACTTGAAGAATAACAAATTAAAAAAGTTTTATATAATTTAAATATTTCAATTTTTAAACTATTTGATCTTGAATTTAATAAAGTTGATAATAAATTTCTTGAAATTGAAAATAAATCGGAACAAATTAAACTACCACCATTACCATCTCCACTGTTGCCACCATTAGCAGATTTAATATAATTCTTGAAAATGAATTTACAAAATTTAATTAAAATTAAATTTAATTGTATACAATTTACATTACTGAAATAAAAGTTTACCAAATCATTTAAAATGAATGCTTTTAAATTTGTAAATTTCAATAAATTAATTGATATATTCTTGAATTCCATTGTATTATTATTAAATGATTTTAAGATATGAATGAATATTTTTGAAAACCAACCAATATAATTTGGATATACTTTATTAAATGAATAAACCAATTGATTTAAATTGTGTACATTTTTAAATTTTAAATCTGAAAGAAATAAATTTATAATAATTGAATCCATCTTTGTTGTATTATTGCTACTACTTTTTAAATCAATAATAAAATGAGGTACAACTGATACAACCATATTTATATAACCCATTAAAATTGACATTTTTGAATATTGTTGTTGTTGTTGTGTTGTTAATGTCATTTGATTATTATCAAATTTAATAGACTTCTTTTGAAATGATGATATAAATCTAGATTGAAATTTAAAGATTTGATACTCTTGTAATTGTGTTGTTGCTGATAATGGTTTATCAATTGGATATTGATTTTCAATTCTTTTTAATAAAAATTTTAATACTCTTCTTTTATCCAATACAGATTTAATGGAAACTATATTTAATTGACTAAATTCATTAAATAAATAATGACCAGTAAAATTTTGATCATATGTAATAGCAGATAAAAACAATTGTAAAAATTGAAAATGCAATTCATTTTCCAATTTTGAAATTGGATCAACTAAAACCAAAAAGAAACAATTTATAATTTCATTTTTGTACTTTTTTGAAAATTCACCAATATAACTACAATTGACATTACCACTACCATTACCATTTGAAATATTATTTTCTTGTAATAACTTTTTAAAACAATAAATTGAAATTAAAAATATATTGTAATCTGATAATGATGATTTTGGGATATCATTTATAAATGCTTTGGTTATATCACTTTGACTAACTATATTTGTTTTAAATCTTTCAAATATACAATCACCAATACTTGAAATAAATGATAATAATGATGATGATGTTGAATGATCTTTATCTTTTTGTTTTAATCTTTTTTCATTTTTACTATAAATTGAAAGTAGTGTAGTAAATATTGGATTGTAAAATGATCTATTATTTTGAAGTGTTTTTTGTAATGCTGCAGGTGATTGTTTATTTTGAGAATGTGGTATGTATATTATATTTGATTGGTTGTTTACATATTTCAATACCAATATATGAATATATTCTATATATTTATCTTTAACTGATATATCAAATTTATTATAATGATTACTTAAATTAAATGTAAAATGATTGAAATATTTTGACCATGATTCATTACTTAACAATTTAATAAATTGTTCAATTATTAAAATTGACCATAATTTCTTATTTGTTAAATTATCACTGTTTGTTGTCACAGCTGATGAATGCACCTTTAAAGGTGATGGCATTTTACCAATTTGAAAGGATGTTGTTGGTTTAATTGGTGATACATTTGGAGATAATATATTATTATTATTATTATACATTTTATCGATTACATTGAAATTTAAAAGTATGATTATATCTTTAATTAATGATAATTGAATATCATATAATGTTGAAAGGTATTGAATTATTAGAGTAATTAAATTGAAAACACCATTTAATACAAGTTTACCCAATTCCAAATAAATTTGTTCGTGTCTTGTAAAATCAATTAATTCCAATAATGACAATACAACTTGTTTTAATTGACTAATAATTAATTTTTGATTATTTTGATTACTAGTTACACCAATTCTATCAATACACATAACACCAATTACCATTAAATTTGAAAACCAACATTTAAATGTTGTTACAGGAATATCTAATATTTTATCAGTTGTTGTAGTGGTTTTATAATTTAAAAATGGTATATATAATACTTGATATGGTTTGTCAATTGGTTTAAATGTTAAATTACTAAATGTTTTTTTAAAGATAATGTAATTTGATTTCTTTGAACCAATTGGCATTATTGAATTGTTTTTATAAATTGTTATTAAAGCTTCAATTAAAGTTGGTTCATTTGATGGATTTCTCTTTTGAAAATTTAAACAACATAAAAAGAATACATTACTTGTATTTTCAATATAATTTGATAATTGTTGTTCAATAATTTGATTGTGGTTGATACCAATTTTAAATAATTTATTTATTTCATTATTATCAATTTCTTTATATGATGTTGATTCTTGAGTGAATGATAATAAAACCATGAAATTGTATATTTTCCCAAAAAGTGTATTTAAATTATCAATGTTGAATGATACAGTTGTAATTTGTAAATATTGATAAATGAATACCATTATTTTTAAAAGTTGTGATGGTATTAAATCTGATTGATTTACAATGGAACCATTGTTATCTTTTATATATTGAATATTTGTATCAATATAATTGGTTATTAATTTACAAATGAAATCCCAATTTTTAAAATAATTTTCTGGTTGATTATTTAATAATTGATTTAAAATAAATGAATTATTATTACCACTATTATTTCTACTACCACTACCACCAATATTATCATCTACACTATTAATAGTTTGAACCATTGTTAATTTTGTAATTTCTAAATGTATTTTTAAATAAAAAAACAATTTATCATCTTCTTTTTTACTTCCAATACCACTTTTATAAATTATAATACAATTCTTATTCCTGTTTTTATCTTTTATGAATAGTAAACAATCATTCCAAAATGTACTTTCATTTTCATTATTACCAATAAATAATTTTAAATAGTTTATTAAAAATGATTGAAATTGGGAATCTTGATTATTATTATCAATTACTATAAACCCTCTATTAGTTTTACTGTAATTTAGACAAAATGAATTAGTAAACAATTAAATTGCTTTTTGTGTTTACTATTATTGTATTATTACCTTTTTCTAATTAAATCAATCTTTGAAATATAATTTAATGTAATTAATAAAAGTGAATCTGTAATTGATAATAATAAATTTTGATTATCGCTTTGCAATACAAAATCAGGATTATCATAAACTGTTTTTTTCATTAATTCCAATAAACAACTGATAATTGAAAAATTACTATTTAAATGATCAATTTGATTACTGGTGAAAAGTGATTTTTGTTGATTTAAAAATTCAAATTGATATTTATTATCTGAAATCAAGGTATGATATAAATGATTAGTATGTGTATTCATGTATATTAGTTTGTGTAGTTATTTGATAATAATTACTTTTTAAAAATTGATTTAACCTAATTAAAAACCAATTTATGAATAAATTTAATCTTAATCTAAATCTATGTTCTTCTTTATCCATTTCTTTAAAGAATGATAATAAACCATATAATGGATCTGTAAATTGAACTATATTGATTGAATTATTACCATTATTTTGAGGGTATTGTTTAAAATCAAATATACATTGTTCAATATCATTGAAAAATACTATAAAAAAGTTATTTATTTCCTAATAGTGAAAACAAAAAAAAAAGTATTAATATAAAAGTTTCAACTTTCATTTATCTCAAGATAAAAAACAACTTACATCTTTAGTAACAACAGAATCTAATCTTAATTTTTTATTTCTATATATAAATATATAATTAAAAATTATAGTTTTATTATTATTACTATTGTCAATCATTATATGACCACACGAAAAAATGAAAAAAAAAATATATAAAAAAAAATAAAAATAATTGAAATTTTTTTATGTTTTGGCGCAAAATAATTTAAAACTGTTGTTTAATTTTAATTCATACAATGAACCTAATATGAAATTATTTTTGTTTAAAATAAAAATACTTTAACGAAAAAAATAATTTCTTAAAAGGGACCAGTGAATCCAAAAACACATCAAAATAAACCAGTTTTATATTTTCGCATGAAAGCGAGAAAAAATTTTATAATAATTAATTTAAAAAAATAAAAAAAAAAAAAATAAAAAAAATAAAAAAAAAGATTTTTTGTAAAAAAATAACACTTACAAATATTTATTTATGCGCATATAAATACATACTTATACATATACATATAAATTATATAATTTCAAATAATTGTAAGTATTATTTTTTTTTAACTAATAAATTTTTTATTATAAATATCGATATAATTTATTAGAACACCCCAATTTGTTAAATTATTTCATTTACACACATACACAGTAACCACTCGTTTTTTTCAAAAATTTGTCTTGAAATGGTTTTATTAAATATTCTAACAGTTTACTAGTTTTTTTTTAAATTTCTATTCTGCACCACCAACATAAAATACCCACACTTTTTTTTACGTAAATATATTAAAAAAACTCACTCACACACATGATATTTTTTCTACCACCACTACTCTCTACATTTTTTTTTTAAAGTTTGTATTGTTTTTCAAATTTTTTTAAATTTATTTTGCTTAATAAAATATTCCCACACAATTGTTAATTTTAAAAAATAATATCTACTTTTACTAATTTTAGTAATAATTATAGTTAAAATCAGAAAGTACAAATAACTAAATAAAGCAAATAAAAGAAAATATTTAATAAAAAAAAAAAAAGCGATAAAAAATAAGGGGTGAAATTTATTTGTTTTAATTAAAAAAAAACAACAACAACAACAAATAAACAAACCAAAAAAAAGATGTTGGTAGAATGTAGATTTTGTTTAGAAGAAGTTGAAACAATATCAGTAGGCAATGAAGATAATGATATAGAAAATGAAAATCATGTTGATAATACTACTACTAAGAATGAAGAAATATTATTAGAGGAATTAGAAAGAATGGAGACATTAAATCGTAAAAAGAATAGTGGTTATGTAGAATTAACACCAATTACTCAAAGTAAAAGACAAAGAAAGAATCATGGTAATAAATTAGTAAGACCATGTGATTGTAAAGGTACACAACGTTATGTACATGTTAAATGTTTATGTGAATGGATTGGTAAAAGTAATAAATGGCACTGTTCAATTTGTCATCGTGTTTATAATTTATCACCTCATCATTTACATTATTGTGTAATGAGATTACAAAGAAAAGGTGTATTAAAGAATTTACCACCAATTTATTCATCATCGGAATTCTCACGTTCAAGTTATTTTGCTTTGTTAATATTCATGGGTACATTATCTATGTTAATGTTACCTTCAACATTATCAAATCAAAATTATAGTGGTAGATATTCTTCAAACAACAATGTACTTTCAACTACAATTGGTAATGGTATTATTCCATCATCATTCTTTTCAATTAACCATGGTAACAGTGGAATTTCATTTAATCCTTCTGGTAGTAGTAGTATATTAAATTCAGATACAACAACAGCTGGTTATAATCCATTTCCAAATTCTGGTTTTAATTTTTATCCTTCATCATCATCTCCATCAATTTATGTATCATCATCACCTTCAACTACTAGTGCTAGTAATGAAAAGAAACAACAACCACAACAACAACAGCAACAACAACAATATGAAAGTAATTTTGAACCATATTTTAATAGTCAAATATCATCAATATTTTCATCATGTAAATTAAAGAATCAAGATGAAAAGTTTAGTAGTTTTGTTTGTCATTCATCACCATATAGTAGTTCAAATTTATTAAATTCACATAATAATCCAAATCAACAACATCAACAATTTAGTTTTCATTTTCCGACAATTGTAAAATCAACAGATAGTGGTGGTAGTGGTAGTAACTATATTGATGCAATGACACAACAACAACAACAAGATGAATCAATATTAAAGAATTTTAATTACATTCATAATATTCAAAATTATCAACCTTCAACAATTACAACAACTACAACTGCTAATACTATACCATCAACAACAACCACTACATCTCCATCATCTTTAGAAATCCAACTATCTGATCAACCACCAAAATCAACATCAAAATCACCAATTTTAAATAACCTTGGATCACATACAACCAATAATCTTGACCATGACGTACAATTACAAAATATTTATATTGCACATCAAAAATATCATAGAGTTTCGATATTGGACTCTTTAAAAAATATATTTTGCCATTTTGTACCAATCAGACAATTTTGTTATTAGAGAGTAGTTAATATTCAACGCGCAAAAGTAAAACACATATAAATAAAAATCTGTCGTTTTCTCCCAGTGTGCACGTGATTTTTTTTATAATTTTATTTTTATTTAATTTTTTTCTTTTTTTTTTTTTTTTTTTGATTTTTTTTTTTTTTTTAAAAAATTTTTGGTTTTAAATTTAAAATTACACGTAAAATTAAAACATTTTTAAAAGGGGGTAAAATATTTCACATTATAAGTAATAACAATAATAATAATAATAATAATAATAATAATAATAATAATAATAATAATAATAATAATAATAATAATAATAGTACATACAT
>JACAFY010016676.1:0-15249 GCA_015252635.1 Dictyostelium capitatum | reverse complement strand
TTTTTAAAAACGTTTAAAAAAAAAAATAATCCTTAAACTTTTAAAAAAAAATAAAATTTTTTTTTTTTTTTTTTTAATTTTTTTTTTTTTTTTTTAAGAGGCAAAACTTTTTTTTTTTGTATATGAATTTATCATTTACTATTTTTTATTATTTGTAATATATAATATATTTTAGATATATGATATATGACATAATATAAAATGTATACAACTAGTAGCAACAACAACAACAATATTAATAATAATAATAATAGAAAGAGATCAAGTCCACCCTTATTTATAAATAATAATAATAGTAATTTCATATCACCACCGTCACCACTATCACCAAAACAAACAAACAATTTACTTTTTAATTCACTTCAAAATCCCCAACATTATAATAACAACAATACCTCTTATGTAAATAATAAACAACAACCATTCAATTCATATAATAATACATTTTCATTGTTATCAGATGAATGTGAATCACCAACACCACCACCAAAAACATCTACTTATTATCAATATATAGATGAAAATGAATTAAACACAAATACATCAACTACTACTACAATAAGTAATAATAATAATAATAATAATAATAATAATAATAATAATAATAATAATAATAATAATAATAATAATAATAATAATAATAATAATAACAATTCAAATAATCAAAACAACACTAATAATAATAAAAATAAAAGAAAAGTAAAAAAACAAATAAATTTTAAATTAGAAAGTTCTAGTAGTGGTAGTAGTAATAATAATAGTAGTGGTAGTGATAATGAAAATCATATAATAAAGAAAAGAAATAAAGAAGAATACTATGAAACAAATACAGATTTTGGTTTATTAAATGTAGCATCAAAGGATGATTTAATAGTTTGTTTAAATGTATTAAAAAAAGAAATGGGACAATTTAAAAATCTATCACAAAATTTATTATCAAGATTACAAACATTGGAAACTGGTATTGGTCAAGAAAAGTTAATTAGATCTTTGCACGCTAATAATGCAGAAGCTTCAGCTGCAAGTGGTCATAGTAGAAATAATTCGGATCAAGATTCATTCGATGCAATTTATTCACCATCAAGTAGTGTTGGTAGTGGTAGTGGTGCAGGTGGCGCCAATTATATCAATCAAGATACATTAGTTTCATCCTATTTAATAGAAGTACAAAAGATTATAGATAAACAAAGACAATATGATAGTTTATTATCACAAAGAGAGAAATATTGGGATATAGAATTAAATAAACTTACATTGACCATATTAAATAAATTAAGTCCGGGTGGATCACCATCAAATCAACATCAACATCAACATCAACATCAACATCAACATCAACATAATGGTGGTGGTCAACTATCACATTCACCATCAAACAGTAATGAATTATCAAATTTTAATGAAGATTGTTTTTACAATAGTAATAATAGTTGTAATAGTGAAGATTTTGATTCATTTACGGCATTGAATAACATAAATAACAATATAATCAAAAATAACAATAGAGATAATCATTTGAATAATAGTGGTGCTGAAGAAGATAACAATTTTAACAATTTGAAATCAAAGACCAACAATATATTTAAAAGATTTTACATTTATTTATTTGGTACTAAAAAGACAATTACAATTTGGAAAAAAGTGGCAATCGTTGCAATTATAGTTGTATTATGGCCAGTAATTGCAAATCTATTTTATAAATTGGTTTGTTATTTAATTAATAAAAGAAGACTATCAAAAGCATCAAAAGCATCAATTTCAAATTTTGCATCAGTTCATCACCAATCAAATATCCTTCCAATTTCAACAAATTCAATGAATAAAGCATTATCTTCAACATCTGGATTGAAACCATTAAAATCAAATAGTTTAATAACACCAGTTGGAGGAGCATTAAAAAAGATTAAATCTTCATTATTATCAAAAAAAGGTGGTGATATAATAAGTAATGCTGGTAATATAATAAGTAGTGGTAATGGTAGTAGTGGTAGTAGTAGTGGTAATGTAGTTGTTGGTGCACCTGATATTGTTAAAGCATTTATCACTGGTGTAAGTACTGGTAATGGAGGTTCAAATGATAATTTAACAAACAATACATTGACATCATTAACAAATACACTTGGTAATTTAAATGCTGCTTCATCAAGTGTAGCATCTGCAATGTCAACACCTTTATCAACAATTAATTCAAGTAATGGTTTATCAAATGCATCTTCAAATTTAATTAATAATTTTACACCATCAGCATTAAGTCAATTAAATTTACCTGGTAGTTCACAAGCAATGAATCTTGTTCAATCAACACCAACTAGTAGTAATGTTTTATCATCAGTATCTGATACATTAAGCAATACTTTAAATAACAATAGTGGTAGAACAAGATCAATATTACCATCTTTATCTTCTTTACCTTCTTCATCTGTTTCTTCAGATTCTGATTCAGGTTCTGAAAGTACAATGCTCAAATTGGTTAGAAATTTATTAACAAATAGATAAACAACAAAGTAATAAAATAAATTTAAAATAATAGAATATAAATAATAATATTTTCTATTTTAAAAAAAAAAAAACAAAAATACATTAACATGTTGTTTTATATATTGTATATATTTTTATATGTATTTATTTGGTTGTTGTGTTTGTTATAGATGATGAAGATGAATTTACACTATTACCTGCACTATTACTATTATTAACGATACCACTATTAGTACTTCCATTTAAAGATGTTGATGTACTATTACCATTACTTGATGATTGTTGTATATTTTTAATTTCATTTAAATTATTATTTTCAAATTCTTCCAATTCTTCTTCCAACATTCTTTGTTGTTCAATAAACCATGATGGTAATTTATTATTTGGAAATGTTACTAAATCTACATCAAATAATTCAATAAACTGTTCATTTACATATCTTGTATTACTTTGACCACTAAATGCTTTGTACTGCAAAAAAAATAGTCAAGTTAACATATGCATTTTGTTTACAATACACACACACACAAATATTTAATAATTACCTCTACCAATATTGAAGTTAAATTCCAATTTTGTAATCTTCTTAAACAACCAACTAATACACCAGTTTGATGTACACCAGATGTACATGTTATCATTAATGGATAATAATCTATATTTAATACAATTTCTAAACATTCTTTAATTAGTTCATCGGTAATTGGTTTCCATGTTGAATCTACTTTCCATGATTTTAATCCTAAATGAATCTGCAGAAATAAAACTCAAAGTTAATATTAAATATACATGTTTAATGGTAATATTGAGCTGTTACCTACTAAATTTATATTATTCTCTTGAAAAAAACTAGAAACTGCTTTAATTGGTACTTCAGGTGATAACTGAACAACAGTTTTCAAACCTAATAGCTTAATGAATGGGAAATTTGCTGGATATAATGAATTTGTTCTATATAGTTGAGGTTCGATAGTACCATATAAAGCAGGTGGTGATAATTGTGGTGGTCCACTTTGGATTAATGAATTTATATGCGCTTGTTGTAATTGCTTTTGTTTTTGTTTTGCTTGTTGTTGTGCCTGTTGTTGTTGAAATGTACTTGTTGTTGATTGTTGTTGTAGTTGTGTTTGTTGAGTTGTTGTAACCACCGATGATGATATAGTCGTTGATTGTTGTGATTGTAGTATTGGTGTATGAGTATGTGATGTTGTTGCTGATGATGATTGTTTTAATTTTGATGGCGTTAACGGTATTGATGTAACTGTTACTTTATTATTATTATTATTATGATGGTGGTGGTGTTGTTTTTGTACATTTATTATATTATTATTATTATTACTATTTACAATTTGCTCTTTCACTATATTATTATTATTATTACTATTATTATTTTCATTATCATTATCACCACTACTACTATCTGTATTCATCTTATCTCTGTTAATATATGTCTCTGTGTGTTTAAAATAAAAAATGACTAAAAATATGAAAATCAAGTCAAAAAAAATTTAATTTTTAAAAAAAAAAATATTTAAAACCAACAATTAATTGGTGTAAATTTATTGTGTGATTCATTTGAATCTAGATTGTGTGTAGTATTTTTAAAATATAGTGATAATGATAATATATGTACAAAGGTTTTGTTTTTTTGAATAATTATTTTGATTTTTTAGATGATCCAAAATTTGTTGGTAATCCAAATGAAGAATAATCAAATTCATCTTCTTCATATTCAACTTCCTTTTTATCTTCCTTTTCTTTTATATATTCTTTTTTATTTTCTTTTTCTTTTTTATCTTCTCCTTCTTCTTCTTCTTCTTCTTTTTTATCTTGTTCACCTTTTAACTTTTTTTCATTTTCTTCTTTTTCTAAAACACTTTTAATTACTTTTTCATATTCTATATCTCTTTTAATTTGTAATTCTTTACTAGTTGGTGGTTTATTTGAAGCTGTTGCTGTGGTTGATTTTAATTGTAGTTTATCATCTTTTGCTTTTTTTAATTTATTTCTAACTTGTGAAAGTGTTGATGTTTCAACTCTCATACTAACCCCTTTTAATCTATTATCTGTACACCCAATTATTTAATTAGTAACTATATGTATATGCATTTATACATATTATACAAATTAAAATTGGTACATACGTCTTTTTGTGTTTACATGATCCATCATAGACATTGAATCTTTGAAATGTACATCACAAACATCACAATAGAAACCACCCTGTTTATCAAGTGAAGTTACACCAGTAACAATACTTGCTTTACCAATTTTACTTGATAAATTTAATGCATCACCTTCATCTCTTGCTTTGAAAAATGCCAATGGTTTACTTTGGTCTATTATATTTGATTTTAAACGTTTCTTTTCATTTTGATTACTTTCATCATCATCGTCATCATTCAACAGACCAGCTTCCCTATCCTTTGCTCTTTGTGCAAAATATTCACTATCCCATTTCTTTCTAAATGTTGTATCTACAAAATCTTTTTTCTTTTCGCTCATATCATTTAAATGAAAAAAAAAAAAAAAAAAAATTAAAAAGAAAAAAAAAAAAAATTAAAAAAAATTAAAATTTGAAAAAAACGTTTGGTTATCGCGATTTCTCATAAATAAATATATATATACATTTTTAATATGAAAAAAAAAGAATTAAAAGAATTATATGATGAAATTAGATCACCATCATCATATGAATTTTGGGATGATTTCTATAAAAGTGGTGAAGGAAAAAAAGAAAATTATGAATGGTATATTCATTTCAATCAATTGAAAAGTTATTTATTAGAATTGATTAAAGATGGTGATAAAATATTACATGTTGGTTGTGGTAATAGTTTTTTAGCAGAAGATTTAGTTGAAGAAACAATGTTACATATCAATATAGAAAATATAGATGTTTGTCAAGATGCAATTGATAGAATGAATAATAGGAATTCAAAAATTACAAATCAACGTGTTAAAAATAGTTTAACATATAATGTTGTTGATGCAACTGAAACACATTATAAGGATAATCAATTTGATGGTATATTAGATAAAGGTACTGCTGATGCATTACTTTCAACATTAGAATTAGATCAAGGTGATAATGAAATGGTTAAATCATTACTACGTGAAATGTATCGTGTTTTAAAAATTGGTGGTTGGTTTATTTGTGTTTCACGTAACACATGTTTAGAACCTTATTTTTACATTGATGATAAAGTTGAATGGGATTTAAAAAGAATTGACCTAACAACAAATTCAACAAAAGGTAAAGGAATAACACAAGTAAATTATATATATTTAATAAAATCATTACCATTATCATGTAACAATAATGATGATAATTCAGATAATTGAAAAAAAAATAAAAATAAAAATAAAAATAAAACTGTATCATTGTTGTGTCTGTTTACATACAAATTTTTTTTTTTTTCTTAAACATCATTTTCAATTGAATTTAATGTCTTCTGATTGAATACAATGGATACTATTATTATTATTATTTTCTTTCCTTTGACAAAACGAAAACCCCCACACTTTTCACATTTATTTTTTTTTTTTTTTTTTGACTATCAAATCTTTGAAAACGAAAAAGAAAAAAAAAACGAACGTTGGTTTGTTATATATAAAGAAAGATATCGTTTCATTAATGAAAAATATATTTATATTTTATTAAATAATTAAAATTGTTACAGAAATTATTTGATATAATGTCACATGTGTGTCATGACATATGTGCACAAGTGGATTTTAAGAATAAAATACTTTCTCTTATTTTTTTCGATAAAACATACACAAATAATTTTTCATATTAAAATTTTTTAGAAACTTTTTTTCATTCGACACCCAAAGTAGTTTTTAGTTTATATACCAAGTGGTTTATCTGTTTTTTCTTGTGTTCATGAACATCATCATTGGGAGAGAAGTGAAAAACCATTATTACTTGAAGAAATGAAGCAAATGAAATTGATACATCAGATTCTGTATACAGAAGATACAGAAGGTTTAAATGGATATGATATGAAATTAAATAGTGTATTCATTGATAATGCAATTGATGAAGATGTTAGGATGGAAGCAGTTGAAGAAATGGGTGAATATGATGATGATATGATGATGAAGATTCATCAAATGAATTAAGTTCAAAAGAAGATCTAGAATCACGTGATACAGTTGAATTATTAGTTTACCCTAAAGATGATGCCAAAATAGCAGAAATTCATAAACAACTTGAAGCAATTAAAAATACATTCCCATTCTTTGGTGTTGATGATGGATTAAATGTATCAGATGTTGTAGTATTCGATGACGAAATGAAAACAGATGCAGATACAGGTGTATTACTTTGAATGTGGGGGTAAATTTAATATATAATAACATCATTGAAAGATAAACGTGTATTTAAAAGTTATTATTTATAAAAGGTTTAAACATATCTGTTTGTTCAGATGATAAATAGATTTTTCATATTTGTGTGTGTGTGTGTGTGTGTGTGTGAAATAGAGAGATTTAAAGAATAAAAAAAAAGAAAAAAAAAATCCTACCGTGATCAAATTTTTAAAAAGTCATCAACCTCCTGATTTCGCTCATGTTTGTTTTGCATAATATTTTTTTTGTCAATCCCGTGCCCAATCTAAAACCCCCACCCATTTAACAAATATTTTTTTTTTTTTTTTTTTGACTATCAAATCTTTGAAAACGAAAAAGAAAAAAAAAACGAATGTTGATTTGTTATATATAAAGAAAGATATCGTTTCATTAATGAAAAATATATTTATATTTTATTAAATAATTAAAATTGTTACAGAAATTATTTGATATATATAATGTCGCATGTGTGTCATGACATATGTGCAAGTGGATTTTAAGAATAAAATACTTTTATATTTAATCACCAAACAAAATTAATTTTTGTATAACTTTGATACCTTTCTCTTATTTTTTTCGATAAAACATACACAAATAATTTTTCGTTCAATGTTTTCAAAGATATTTTTGAATGTTTTTGGTGTAAAAAAAAAATACAATGTTGGCAATTTTTTTAAAAAACTTTTTTTGAAACTGTTGTGTGTTTTTGAAAATAAATAAATAAAAAAATAAATTTAAAAAAAAAAAAAAAAACTGTAATATTTTCAAAAATTCAAGAAACCCTAATTTCATTGTATTTTTTTTTAAACAATAATAATAATACAGTAATAATAGAATTTATTTTGCGTGATTAATAATAATTTGTAATATTAAATATATGTTAAATTTAAACAATAAATAACATTTAGCCCCTTTTTATAAAAAGGGTTCATATATATATTTTCGTTTTTTTCATCCCTCTTTTTTGTTTTCATACTTTCACTCACACACACTCAAAATCACACTCACACACATACACATTCAATATAAATCAAAGAATGAATAGAAAAATCAAATTTTTGATTTTATTATTTTTATCACTTATAGTTTTCAATGTGGTAACATGTAATGACCAAAATCCAAATAACAGTAGTAATAATAATAATAATAATAATAATAATAATAATAATAATAATAATAATAATAATAATAATAATGACCATCATGGAGGTGGTACTGATAATAATAATAATGGTAATGGTAATACAAGTAGAGGTAGTACTGGTAATACAAGTAGAGGTGGTACTGGTAATACAAGCAGAGGTGGTGGTGGTGGTGGAAATACAAGCAGAGGTGGTGGTGGAAAAGATTCATGCGATGATGGTAATTATACAGATTCACCACCATATCCGCCACCAAGTTCAACAACATCAACAACTTCAAACAATGGTGATAATGGTGATGAAAATCCAAATACAAGTAATGGAGGTGGTAGTAGTAGAAGTTCAAGTTCGAGTTTATCACACGATAGTTTACCAGCAGCACCACACGATTTATTTTCACCAGAAATGAACGAATTATTAAAAAATGTAACAACAGATAGAATAACAGCATATTTAAATTTAAGATTTGAAGAGTTTAAATCAAAAATTAAAGATGAAGATATTCAATTATCACCAACTTTTATCAAAACACTTTTAAAAAAAACAAAGTCAAAAATAAAAAAAGATAAAGAACAAAGACATCAAGAAAAAGAAATACAAGTAAATGAAGATGAAGAAGAAGAAGAAGAAGAACGACAATATAATAATAATAATAATAATAAATTTAAATTAATGTCAACATTACCATTATTTAATGGAGATATAAATAATTTAATAATTTCAAATTCAAATTTAACACAAAAATTAATTAATAATTGTACAATTCAACATACAACAATTAATAATAGTACAATTTATAATAACAGTTTATTAAATAATTGTACAATTTATAATTCATTATTGGTAAATTGTGAAATTAAATCGACAATGTTTTACAATTGTACTTTTATAAATAGCACTTTACACAATAGTATAGTTTATAATAATTCAAAATTAATATCAACAAAATTGAATCATTCAATTGTTTTGGGTGGTGATAGTAATAATAGTAATGGGAATTCCAATACAATTATACCAAAAATCATTAAATCAATTATAACAGAAAATTCAACAATTGTAAATTGTAATATTACAAAATCAACTATATCAAATAATTCAAGTATATTTTCAAGTACAATTTATTACAGTAATTTAATGGATTGTTTAATATATAATTCAAATATTTTTAATAGTAATAATTCAAGTGGTAAAGCAATTTTAATAAATTCAACTATAATCAATAATATTAATGATACTACTAGTGGTGGTGGTGATAATGGTATACCAAGTACAGAAGAACAAGATATTGAATACTTTTTTAAAATTTATAATGGTGAATTACCAGATTGTTATGCAACAGTTGTAATAAATAATTTTAATAATGCAAATTTTTTAATACCTGTATTAGAAAACATTACTGAACCAACTATTCCACCACCAATATTACAACCAAATAATCAATCATCAGGTGAATCAAATTCAACATTACCATATGCAATTACAACATCAACATCAGAATCACCATTTACATCAGCACATGGATTCCCAATACCAAATAATAATGATGGTAGTTCAGCATTATCAACATCATCAACTACATCAACAACAACAACATCATCAAATAGTAATAGTAATAGTAATAGTATTGGGGAAAGTAATGGTTATAATGTTGATGGTGCAGGACCAAATACAATACCACCAAGAGCAGATACACCAAAACCAACTATACCAATTCCAACTATAGAACCACCAAATAAATCAATTCAAAAATGGAATAAATTATCAATTAAATTAAATTTTACATATTTGGATAGTTCATTTGAAAAATCATGTAATGAAACTGGTCAAAAAGTTATATTTGGTAGTAAATCTGATACAGAAAGATTATGTTCATCAAGTGTATTATATAATTGTACATATATTTGTAATCAAAATGATTTCCTTACAAATGAATTAAAACAATTTCTTCAAGATTACATTGTAAATGATATGGTATCAATATTTCAATCAATTATAACAGTTAAATCAGAATCAACATTACGTGTAAATAAAAAAGTATGGAAAATGACAAACAAACAATGTACAGATGGAATCGAAATACCAAGTTCATTTGTTGATTATGGTATAAAGAAATCAAATTTCCTCCTTTATATTACAAGTGCACCAATTCCAAAATCATCTGCAGTTGCATATGGATTACCATGTAATTTTAAACTTGATACATCAACAAATATTAGAGGACGTCCATTAGTTGGTATAATTAATTTTCAACCATCTTATTTTGGAAATCTATTGAAATGCGTTAAAAATAATGAAACATCTGGAAATGAATTTTATCATCGTGCAGTTAAATCAGCAATGCATGAAATGATACATGTACTTGGATTTTCGCCATATTATTTTAGTAGTTATTTAGATCGAGATGGTAATCCACATAAACAAGTAAACGTTTCAAAAGTTATAACTGGTATTAACCCAAGTGGTGAATCTGTTTCAAATACAGTTACAGTTTTAAATACACCACAATTAAATTTAGTTGCAAATAAATATTATAATTGTAATAGAGTAAATGGTGATAAATCTATTATTGGTATTGAATTAGATAGTGGTAAAAAATATCCAAATGGTACATTAATTACTGGTCCAAATACTGGTAAATATTCAGAAGTTTTCGATGCACATTTTTCAACACGTATTGCATATGGTGAATTAATGACAGCAAATTCATCACCAACTATGGCATTATCATCATTGACATTAGCATTACTTCAAGATATGGGATGGTATCGTGTAAACACTTCAATTCCACAAGAATTTTTATGGGGTCGTAATCAAAAATGTCAATTTTTAGAAGGTAGATGTGAAAATCGTGATACAAATTATGGTCATCATTGTGAAGCTAGAAAATCTGGTTGTTCAATTGATCGTAGAAGTATAAGTGCTTGTAGTTATAAACATGTTGGTAACATTGATCCATATTATCAACATTTTTCAAATAGATCAGTTGGTGGTTCATTTTCAATGGAATATTGTACTTCATATACTGGAAGAGTTAAACAAGAATGTGCTTCCATATTTTCAAATTCAAGTGATGCAAGATGTTTTGATTTTAAAGATTATTCAAATTCATCATCAACAACAACACCACCAAATTTCAATGGAAGAAGTGAAACAATACCAATTTCAACACCAGAATGTGCACCACAAAGATGTTTTAACAATATACTTCAAATTAAATATAATGATGAATATTTTAATTGTTCACATGATGGTGGTGAGTTAAAATTAACTGAAACGTTAAGTGTATATTGTCCTGAATATGGTTTCTTTTGTTCGAATTTTATATTACCATATATTGATGTAAGTGATAATTTATATTAATATATTAATATAAAATATATATATTAATATATATACACTTACAGACACAAGGTGGTGGTGATTCAAGTTCAAATTTTGAAGAATCAAGTGATGATATTAATCCATTTTATAAAAGACATGTTTTTTGGATACCTTTATCATTGGCATTATTTTTAGCAGTTGGATTAGTTGGTTTATTTGTTTATTATAAAAAGAAATATCCACCAATTACAAAATCATTGAAAATGAAATCATCAAAATCAACATTTCCTCAAAGTAATAGTAATAATGGTGATGATGGTATTAAAGGTTTAAAAATGAAAAAGTTTTGTAAAGTAATTGAAGATGTATAGAATATAATATTATAGTATAGTATACTATAATAAACAAACAAACAAAAAGAATTAATAAATTTATATAAATTATATATTTTTTAATTTTTTATTATAAAAAAAACATTACTACTATTACTTGGCTATAAAAAGTTAAATTTATTATTATTGTTATTATTATTATTAATTTGGATGATAATCATTAATCATTATTATTATTATTATTATTATTATTTGAAGGAGTATTAACATTTTTTTTAGAAAATAATTTAAAAAATGAAAACCTTTTACCAGATAGAAATCTATGTCTACTTTTATCTCTTTTACCACTTGAACTACTACCAGATTGACTTAAATCACCACTTGAACTACCTCTTAAATCTGAATTGTTTTTACTCCCATTCTCGGAATTTGATTGACTATCACCCAATTTATTTTTTAAATCACCATTTACATATGAAGCACCTTCCAATCTACTTTTTCTAAATATTGAACTTTTACCAACATAAACCAATGAATTTGCCATCATTAATGAACCATCTGTATTTGAATTCCAAAATCTTGGATCGCCAGTATCCGATGAAGGTGGGAAAAAGTTTAGTGCAACAACTCTACCTTTCTTTCTTCTAAGATCAGCAATTAGTGGAACACCATTTGACCATTCTGCAACTAATTTAGCTTCGGGATTAATTGCACCTAGACAAAAGAATGATGATCTACCACCTTCTAAACTTTTAACACCATGAAGAATTGGATGATCAGGTGCATGTATTTTACCAAGATTTAATGGTTTCTTTCCATTGGTATCATGTTGTCTTGCTGGTATAATTGGATGATAATTTTGATCTAAAAATCTACCTTTTAGAAAACCGTTACGTAAATTATTACAATTTGTAAACACTGTAACTACTACACCACCTCCATTATCAACATAGTCTGATAATACATCACCCATTAATTGGCCATCTAAAAATGCTGATGAATTATAACTGTAAACTAAAATACTCGTATATTTTTGTAATTCTTCTAATGTTGGTAATCTTTTTTGTGCATAAAATGAATCAACATTCCCAATACCAACAGATCTAAGTTTTGAACAAATATCATCCATACATGATGATTGTGATGTTGGTCCACCAAGTACTAAAAATGATGACTGTAATTATAATTGGGGATAATATAATAGTAAGTATAATGGTGTATTATATAAATAGCATATATTAATCTATATATTATTCCAAATTAATTAATTACCTTTCTTAAATTATAATATTTTCTCCATGAATTTTCAAATGGAGGTCTTGGATATGATTTTAAACATGGATAATTTCTGAAACATACTTTTCTAAATATTGCTTCATCTTCACATAGTCTTTTCCATAGAGTACAAACACTATAACATTTGTATAGATCTTCAACATTTAATATTTTAAATATTCTAACCAATACTTCTTCTGGTAATCCATTAACTAATCCATTTGCATCAAATGATAATGTTGATTTTGTATGTTGTGGTTGTTGATATAATCTATTAAATACTGGTGACATTAACATCGGTGATAACATATTATTATTGTTTTGATTATTATTATTATTATAATTGTTTTGATTATTATTACTAAATTTATTAAATAATGAAGTATCCATTGGTGAATATGATAATGGGGATTGTACATGTGGTGAACTTTTACTTCTAAACATTTGTGGTTTTCTATTAACTGGAATAGATTGATCAGCAGTTGAATTTAAAAATGAATTCAAATTATTTGAAGTTGTTGTTGTTGTGGTTGTTGTTTGTGGTGGCGCTAAAAATTGTTTTTTCATTTCATTGTAATCTTTATAAATATATGGTTGTGGTGATTCTTGTGAAATTTGTTGACGATTTTGTAAATGATGTGATTGTAATGGTGGTGGAGGTGATTGATAAAAATTATTACTGTCATTCATTTGACTATCACCATCTCCACTACTACTACTACTATTATTACTATTATTATTCATTTTTTGGAATCATTGATTAATTATATAATATTGTGTGTTTTATAAATATATACTGGAAATTATTTTAAAATGTTAATAAAAAGATTCGGAATTTATTATTATTATTATTATTAAAAATACAAAAAAAATTGGAAAGAAGAGGAGGATGGATTAAAAAAAAAAAAAAGATATATTTTCTTAAAAAATTGAAAAAATAGGATGTTAAATAATTTATTATATGTCGGAATAAATGTATATATGTGTGTGGTTTTTGTGGTGGTTTATTAATAAAATATCTACAACAAACAACAACTATTATTAATATTATTTTTTGTTTTGTATGTATGAATGAACATATATGGAATGTATATTTTTATTTATATGAAAAAATAATTAAACAAATATGAATTGTTTTTTTTAAATAAAACTTTTTAAAAAAAAACCAAACAAACGAGCAATTAAATATACAACTAATGTTATATTTTTTTTTTTTAAAAAAAAAAAACCAATAATAAAAACACAATAAATGGTTAAAGCTATAATCTATAAAATGTTGTTGATTGTTGTTGTTTTTTTTCTTTATGGAAAGAAAGATCTTTAATAACGTATTTATGATTAAACGAAATTATTATTATTTTTTTTAAAAAAATGATATTTGATGAACACATTTATATGGTAATAGGTAAAGTAATGTGTGTGTGAAAATGTTTGAAAAAATAAAATTTTAAAAGTTATTATGTGGGAGTGTGTTTGTGTGTTGGTTATGAAATTTTAATTGTGTGTCGGGTATTTAAAATTGTTGTATGTGTGTGTGTGAATGTTTTTATTGTTGTTGTGGGTACGTGTTAATGTTTTAAAACCGAAATTTAAAAAATCCAAAGACCAAAATTAAATAACATCAAAATATTGTTTTTTATGTGTGTATGTGACTGATATTAAGTGTGTGAGTTTTAAAAACAAAATAAGAAGGATAAATCGCCATTAAATTAATTATTAAAAGAAATAACACATAAAATTACAACAACAAAAAAAAAAACGACCAAGATATTATTTAGAATTAAAAAAAACAATCTAATGATATTAATCTAACACAATTGCAATAGTGTATGAGATATAGATATTAATTCATTGATTGTTTTTCATTCGTTTTTTAAATATTGGAAGTAAATTCCAAATTCTGTTAAAAACACCTACATTTTTAAAAAATAGGTTTTTAAATTCCTCTAAATAAAATTGATTTCCAAAATCAAATCTTGTTTAGATATTTTTAATTTCTTTGTGAATGAATTAATGAATGTGAAAAATAGTTAGTTTTATTGAAACTGACTGATATTATTATTTATTATTGTTTATTATTATTTATTATTGCTATTTTAATTGAATTGTTAAAAAAAAATAAAAAAATAATTGTAGTGTAAATAATAAATAAATAAATAAATAATAAATAAGCTGTTGTTATTCTTTTTTTTTAAAAAAGATTATAAAGAATGAAATATAGATAGATAAAAATGAATGTTTTTAATAAAAAAAAAAAAAAAAAAAAAAAAAAAAAAAAAAAAAAAAAAAAAAAAAAAAAAAAAAAAAAAAAATAAAAAAAAAAAAAAAAAAAAAAAAAAAAAAAA
>JACAFY010016665.1:0-15253 GCA_015252635.1 Dictyostelium capitatum | reverse complement strand
TAAATAAAAAAATAAAAATCATTTTTTTTTAAAAAATTTTAATTTTTTTTTTTTTTTTTCAAAAATTATATTTTTTTATTTTTACACTTCATTTGAAAATTCAAACTTTTTTTTTTTTTTAAAATTAATAAAAATGAATGAAGATAATGAAGAATCATTAATAAATACATTTTCATCAAATGAATTTAATACAAAATCATGGATAAATCAATTATTAAATAATAGTATAACAAATAACAATAATAATAATAATAATAATAATAATAGTAATAATACAAATAATATAAATAGTTTAATAGATCAAAATAATATTAAAATTGAAAATGATATTGAAAATATATTATCATCATCATTATCAAAGTTACAATTATATCAAATTGAATTAAATATTAGTTTAGAGAATATTACAAGTGAATCATTATTAATTGTACCAAAATCAATTAGGGAAGTTGATAGAATTAGAAAAGAAAGTATACAACTAAAGAATAAAATCAAATCTGTATCAAATAAAATCGAAACAATGAGTAATAAAACAGTAAATACAGAATCAAAAGAAACAGTATCACAAATTGAAAAACTTGATCTTGTTAAACAGCGTATGGAAATTTCAATTCGTTCATTAAAAGAAGCAGAGAAACTATTATCATTTTCAAAACAAGTTGATCAGTTATTCAGTTCAAATGATTACCTTATGATATCAGATAAATTAGAAGATGTTAAACAATCATTATCAGTGTTATCAGATGTACCTGAATTTAGAGAACAATCAAAGAAATTCAATATCTATCAAGATAGATTAGAACAACAATTAAAACCAATATTGGAGCAATCATTTATATCACGTGATTTAGATGCTTGTAAAAAGTATTTAAAAATATTTCAAAATATTCAACGTAAAGATAAATTCTTTTCATATTATAATCAAGTTAGAATTGATCCATTGAAAATATTATGGTATCAATATAATGGTAGTGGTACGTCATCAAATTTTAATAATTGGTTATCAAAATTCTATGATGAAGTATTAATAATGATAAATAGTGAATATAATTGGTTATCTGATTTATGTCCATTAGATTATGTTCAAATATTAGAAAGTTTAATAGTTTCATTATTCACTTCATTGGTAAATCAAAATGTTGCCTCTAGAATTGATGCTGCCATAGCCAATCAAAATAATAATAATGGTCCAATCAAAATTAATGAATTATTAACAATTTATAAAACAACTTGTCTATTCATTAAATCATTATCACCAATATTTCCAAATATTTTAGTATCAAGTAAGATTGGTAGTGGTAGTAATGTTGGTAAAGGTAGTGGTAGTGGTAGTGGTAGTTTAGATCATTTAAAATTATTTAAAGTTATATTGGAGCCATATAAATATTTTCAAAATAAATTTAGTGAATATGAAATTAAATCACTTAAATCACAATTGGCAACAGTTTTACCAACTATCGGTAACAATAATAGGAAACAAGGTGATTTTGGAACTATAATTAAAAATGTAGAAACTCAATTAATTCCAAAACTATTTCAAATGGCACAACAATCAATTGAAAGATTCTTTGATTTCACTCATACAACTGATATTGATTCGTATATTACAATTGTACAAAATCAATTATTTACTGAATTTTCAAATATATTAAATGATACAATAAATGAATTAAAATTTATATCTGGATTATCAACAAATTACATTATTGGTAGTAATGGTCAATTTCCAAATTTTACAAATATTGGTGGTACAACAACAACATTAACAAGTGGAACTAGTGGCAATACTACTGCTAGTGGTAGTGTTACAAATATATCATCACCACCAATTAGTAAAGAATTGAATTCAATTAAAGGCCATTCAAGATCATCTTCAACTGGTAAAGATTTACCTGCAACCGCAGCAACTTTACAAAATTGGGAATATTTTCAAGGTGCAATGAATTTATTACAATCAGTTCACAATTTGTTAATTAAATTTCAACAGTTTGATAATTCATTACATTTAGGTATTATTCATTATTTATCAAATGAAAATGGTGATCAATTTACAAGTAATATTAGAAATTTAATATTGGGTTCAGATTTAACAAAATTACAAAAACTTCAGCAATCAATTCATATACTTGAAAATAAAGTATCAACTAGTAATGGTGGTAGTGGTAATGGTAGTGGCGGTAATATAATAATGTTGAATGAATCATTTAATAAAATATCAAGAGTAGTTTCAGTAGTTCAACATTTTGTATATGAAACAATGATTTATTTCATTAAAACAAAGTTGAAAGAATTACCAAAAATTGTATCAAATGAATGGAATAATAATAATACAAGTGGTGGTATTGTTAGTAGTGGATTATCATATATATCACAAATTACAGATCATTTATTAACAATACCACAACAATTGGATCCATATTCAGAAGAAGAATTAACTAGATTCTCTTTGGCAACTTCAATTTCATATCCAATTAAAACAAATTCACAAATTGAAAATGAATTTTTCCAAAATTTAATAATACAATATCAAAAAGAGAAACAACAAGATGGTGAATTATTAAAGAGTGGTGGTAATGAAGATGGTGATGAAGACGATGATGATGATCAATTTGAAGGTATTGCACATCAATGGATTACAATTGTAGCTAAATCAACTGAAAAACTATACTTGCAAACAATTGTTGAAATTATAACACTAAGTGAACAATCATGTAATCAGTTAAGTAATGATATCAGTTACTTGTTTAATGTATTATCAGCACTTGGTGTTAGCCCTGAATCATTATTATTAAAAACTCAACAATTATTAGAAATGAATCGTGAATCTTTTACAAATTATTATCATCAACTACAACAAACAAATCAACAACAACAACTACTATCAAATGCAGAAAAGAATATTTGTAATTTAATTGCTAAAATGAGAAATATAAGATAATAACAATAATAATAAATAATAAAGATCTTTATCCTTTTTTTTTTATATTTTATTACATAAATGATGTTGCTTTTTGTATTAATGATCTACCTATATAATTTGATGCAAATGATGCTGCTGCGCTTGATACATTACTATTTGAACATTTATAAAATCCAACAATATTTGCAAATGCTAATGAAATTGCTACAATAGGTACTGTAATGTGTAAAAGTATTAATATGTGATCATATCATTTGTATGATATATCTATTTTACTTACTTAAAATCCAAACAAACTGTAATGAAATTATACACTTTAAAAAGAATAGTATCCAAAATAGTGGTGCAACGTATAATGAAGACCAAAATATAAGTGATTCAATTGAATTTTTACCTTCTGGTGCACTTTCAAAATGCCAATTATCACTTCCATCGATATCTGATACAACACTCCACCATCTATATCCAACTAATAAACGACCAGATACATTTTTAACCATCCAAAAATCAAAACTTAATAACAATATACAAATAATGAATGCCATAATGAAACCAAATCCCAATGAATTTGAGAATAGATATAATAAAATCGGTGTTACTTTAAATAGTACATGAATTGAACATGTTAATGGATGAGTTAATCCTTTAAAAAATTGAATTGTTTTATTATAACTACTAACACCACCACTACCATTATCATTTAAATCTATATTATTTATATCAATTACACTACTTCCGCCACTACCAATACCACCTCCATTACTTTTATTACCTGTGCCAATTTTCCCACTACTAATTACTGGTGCATCACTTTGTAAAAATGGTGTACTATCCATTATACTAACATTATTACCTATACCACTTTCATCTTCTGTAAATCCATAATCATTTACTTTTGACATACTATATATTACTATATTTTAAAAAGTACTTTTTTATTCGCACGCTGTATACATTTAATTAAAAATGAAAAATTTAAAATTAAAATTTTTTAAAAAAAAAGAAAAAAAAAACAACAAAATCATGCAAATTAATATCAGACGAATTTTCTTTTTATTTTTATTTATTATTGTTTGCAATCTACAGACCAGATAATTGTTTATTGTATTCTATTTATAAATCCAAACAACATCACCAACAAAGAACAAATTAAAATATTCAGAACCCTAGGGTTTGATTTTATAATGAACGATAAAAATAGAAAATATGTTTTATTAGTTATTATTATTGTTACTATTAGTTTGTAATATTACCTTTTTTCGTTTTGATCTTTTAAATAACCACGATATACAGTTGATGGTTGAGGTGACATTAAAAATTTATTAACTGCAAGTCTACTTGATTTACATGGTAATGATTGAGAGCAATACTTTTCAATAAATAAAAATGATATTTTAATATCATTTTTATTAATTTGGAATTTGGGTGAATTTGAAAATTTGAAATAAAATTTGGTATCATCTGCTGATGAATCTTCCTCCTCCTCTTCTTCTTCATTATCTTTGTTGTTGTCATTGTTGTCGGTATATTTTAAAAAATATTTTGTAATTATTGACATCATTATGGATACACAATTTGATTTACCAGTTGTAGAATGAAGTAAAATTTTAAGGTTTTGATTTTGTAATAATTTTGAAATTATAAATTTTTCAGCCAATGGTAATTGATAGAATAAATCATTTTTACCAATTTTACCTTCCCTAATTGGTAAATGTAAATAATTTGATTTCTTTTCTAGATCTTCACCTTCAACTTCACTGACAATTCCTTTATAAACAATTTCTGAACAATTTAAAATTACATCAAATTTATTCCATATATTTACATTTAAACAATTAACTGAACTACTAATATAGAAATTAGTTTCACCAACTCTATCAATTTCATCTGTAGGTATAATTTCATTATTACTGGTATTGGTACCATTATCATCACCATCATCTTGAATGATTGAAATTGAATTAATTTTTGAATTTAATACTAAATCTTCAATATAGTCTGGTAAATAATCTTGATTTTGTTGTAATATTTCATTATGATTTTCCCAAAATAATTGAGGTGTTAATCCATATGACCATTGTTCCTCATCATCACCCGCCCCTTGAACATATTGACGATATGATGGATGACCTTCTCTAAGATGATCTGAACATGATACTAAGTATAATGGATGAAATGAAAGATCATCAGGATTAACAATTGAATTTGACCATTGTAATATAGATTCTGTACATATCCAAATTGGACGTATTGGTTTAACAATACTTTTACCATATCCATTTAAATCTGCACCACATCCTAATAATTGATCAACAAATTTATCAACCACTTTCTTTTCAATTTGATCTTTTTCACTTTCTGATACCCATGATGGCATATTTAAATTTGTATCCCATTCTATTTCATCATTCAATGTAATTCCTTGTTGTTGTTGTTTCTTTTTAATTTGTAATAATGCTCTATTAATTACGCATGTCCAAATTGGAATTGTTCTACTAAATGAATCTGGAAACTTTTTACCTTTTCTTGTAGAATCTATAATTATTGCACCATTTGATTTAGATAGTATATCAAGTAAATGTAAATTTAATCTATTTATACTAAACATCCAATTACCATAATGACCATCTGTAGATTTGAAATAAACTTTTGCATCAAATTTTGCTGAATACCATAATCCACATCTTAAATTTGCAATCAATGGTAATCCTTTATACAATGATTCAACTACTCTTTTCACATATTCTGAATCATGATAAATTGATTGTAATCTATTAAAAACTCCTAATTCACCTTTAAATACAATTCTGTTTGTTTTTGCTTTTGAATGATATGACATATTTATATAATTGTGTGTATTGTGTGTGGTTTTGTGTGATATTGAATTTTTTAACCGCCGTAAAAATGTAAATTTTATAAGAACAACAAATTTTTAAAAAAAAACGAGTTTGGTTATATTTCTGTGTGAAATTTAAATATCTATAATGATGATTTTTGGTGTGTAAAAAAATATCTATTACGCCAAGGGTCGAAAAAAAATATATAAGTGAAAATCCAAAATTTAAATATCTGTTGCTAAAAAAAAAAAAAAAAAAAAATTAAAAAAAAAATAAAAAGAAAAATAAATTTTTTTTGAAGTTTCTTTGCTAAAATTTTCAGCAACAAAATTTTATATTGTCTTTACTTTTTTTTAAAATTTAAATTTTATTATAATTATCTTTTTTTATATTTTTAAAAAGACCTTTCTGACATCTTCAAAATCACCCCCTACACCACCAAACACACATTCAAACTAATTTTTTTCAAATAAATCATTAAAAGTGTAAGTGTGGTTGATTTTTTTAAAAAATAGATACAACAGAATATGTGTTTAAACAAAAAAAAAAAAAACAAAAAAAAACACAAAATTAGAAGGGGGTATTAACATTTTTCATTTTATCATTTTTATTATTTACAAATACACAACAGAGAGATAAACACATTTATTATTATTTGTGTGGTTTTGTAACATAATTATTTAAAGAATGGCGGGATTTACAGTAAGTTTACATATTTTTTATATTATTATTACTACTATTATTAATTTATATATTAATATTAACATACTTTGAAACTTATAGTTATTAGAGGATGTAATAGAAACAGATGCAACGTCATCAAAAAAGTATAATTCGAATGTACAAACATTAGTTAATCTTAGATCATCATTAATAAGTACAATGGAAACATCAAAAAACTTTATAAACCAAAGTGAATCATTTGTAGCATCTTCATTCATATTAGCAAGTGATTTTAATAGAATTGGATTACAATTTTCAGATATTGGTGCAATGTCAACACCATTAATAATTTTTAAAATAAATAAATATATTATTAAATCTCACATTATTATGTATATAATAACACTACATTTTTTAATATATATATATATATATATATATATATATATATATATATATATATATAGTCAACCATTCATACATAACACACATAAATATACTAACAACAACTAAACAAAACAAACACACATACAGAGAGAATGTAAATTTTTATTAGATTATACATTAGAGAATGGAATACCATTTGATCATTCAGAAATATTTAAAAGTTTAAAAGTTGAAATGGAGAAATTTCTGGTTGAATCAAATATACAGAGAAAAGAATTAAGAACATTATTATTAAAATATTCAAAATCATCTTCAGATAGTACAAATGATAAAATTGCAAGTACAATGGCAAAATTAAATCAATCAATTTATCAATACGAAAAATATCAAATGTTAATAGAAAATGAATTATCAGAATTTGTAACTAGAAAACATGAATTCCTATATAACCTTTCAAAAAATGTAATGTACAATTTCCCTCCTCTGAACATATTTATACACTCTCATAAATATCATATCACTAACATATATATTACTTCTCCTAATATACAATGTAGATTGTAAATTTACATCAACTAGTTCATTTTGGTAAAAGTAAATTATTATCAAATTCATCAGATCAAGAATTAAAACAACAACAACAACCAATATCTGTAACACCATCAACAACACCACCACCAACTTTTATATTTTCAATTTTACCACCACAAAATTTTAAAGATTTATTAGATATGCCAATTTATTTGAAAGCATTTAGAATATTTTCAGAGAAACAACATTGTTTAGAAAATTTATTATTTTGGTTAGATGCAAATACATTAAAAGAATTAGAAGTTAATCAATATCCAAGAAATAGAGTTAGATCATTATTTTTAAATATTTATGGTAATTACATTATTAAAGATTGTAATTATGAAATTAATATTGATTCAGAGTATGTATTCAAAAAATCAATAGTTATATTCATTTTATTTATTATACTAATTCCCTATTTGACCATATTTGAATTCACACAGTTCAAGAGTATTAATTGAAAATAGAAAAAATACAGTTGATGAAGATTTACCATTTTTTTCAAGTTTGGTATTAGCAGTTGAAAATGTCTATACAATTTTAAATTTATCAATGTTCCCATTATTTTTACAAAGTCCATTGTATCATGCAGCATCAACATTAACAAAGAGTATGGCATCACCAGTTGATTCATGTTTTTCAGAGAATAGAGGTGTATTTCATTGTATAAATTCAGTTGATTCAATAATCAGAAATCCAATTACAATTGAATATTTTATATTGTTTTTAAAACAATTGAACCCACACCAATCAAGTTCAGCTTTTTCAAGTGGTAATAGTGGTATGTCAAGTAGTAATAGTAATAATAATATATCTGGATTAATGTCACATCAACATCATCAATCAAATTTAACAAATAGCAGTGGTAGTAGTGGATTAGGTGGAAGTGGTGGAAACAATAATAATAATAACAATATAGTACCGCCATTAGCATTATCATTATCACCAAAATTATTACCATTAATAACACCATGGTCAATTAATCAAAACACACAATTTGAAATTATAAATATGATTTCATTTTATTTGGAAATTAGTAAATTTAAAGATACTGAAGAATCATTATTGGATAATTATGCAATTGAAATCTATGATATCTATTTGAAACCAGGTTGCGATAAACAAATTACATCTATTATATACACTCAAATTCAAGATATGATATCAAGTAAATCAGTAACTAAAGATATGTTTAAAAATGTTGGTCTTGATATCCTATTACACATTTCAAATAATTACTTTCAATCATTTTTAAATTCAAATATTTGCAAAGAAATGCTTCAACGTGAAGAAAAAATGAAAAAGTATATAGATCGTGAAGAAAAGAAAAAACAGGACCCAAAAATTGATTTACAATTTGAATTGATTTTAAAAGAGAAATTTAAATTGGTTATACCAAATTATAAAAATTATTTATCAACAACAAACAACAACATCAACTATAATAATAATAATAGTAATAATAAAAATAACAATAATAACAATAGTAATAGTGTAAATAGTAATAGTAATAGTAATAATAGTTTTAATAGTAATAGTAATAATAATGGTAATAGCAATAATACACCACATAAATTACAACAAACAAATTCATCATCATCTTTAACAAGTAATTCAAATAATTATAATTCAACACAACAACAAAGTAAATCAGTTAATTCATCACCAAGTTTATCATCAACATCAACATCAACAGGTGAAAGAATTAGGAGTGGGGTTGTACAAATGTTTTCACCAAGTTTAACATTGTTATCTATTGGTGGTAGTGGTAGTAATCATAGTTCAACATCAACAACACCATCTGTACCAGCTTCACCATTATCATCTAGTGTTGCAGGTACTGTATCACCAAGAACTTCAAATGATCAATCATTACAATATCAACAACCATTACCACAAATTCCACAATATAATAATAATAATAATAGTAATAATAATAATAATAATAATAATAATAATAATAATAATAATAATCATAATCAACAGCCATCAGTACTGGATGAACCAAATGAATTATTTGCATTCATTTTAAATGATTCAGGTTGGTTAGATGCATTTAAAAAATACGTAAAACATGAAAAATGTGAAGAAGTTTTATTGTTTTGGTTGGAAATTGATTCATTCATTAAACAAACAAGATCATTTAATAAATCATTAACAGCAGTTAAAGTGGCATATAATATATATGAAACGTTTATTCGTGAAGGTTCACCATTAGAAGTAAATATAGAATATGATATTAGAGCGCAATGTAAACAATCAATCACAAATAAAAGTGAAGATGAAATTGATGATGCTTTCAAATGTGCTGCTCAATCTGTATTGGAAATGATTAGAGTTGGTTCTTATAAAAACTTTTTAAAATCAAATCTTTATAAAGAAGTTTGTTCACAATTGGGTGATCCAACTAAAACTAAAAATAAAAAGAAATAAATCAGTCAATCAATCAATCAATCACATTCATTCATCCAAACCAACAAATAATAACAAAAACAACAATAAATACAAATAATAACGATAATAATCAAAAATATAAAAATAACTAAAAATAAAGAATATAATTTTTAAAAAAAGAATATTTAAAAGAATTTATTTAAGGTTATTATTTTTACCACCAATTAATACTGAAATTGTGAATACTGTTAATAATAGACTTTGAAAGAATCCAGTTTTTAAATTTAACATTAAGCTATTACCATTTAAAACTTGTATAATAACTTTAATCATTATTGGTGATATTATCAATTGTAATAATATTAAATAATAATTATTTAATACAATTGAAATATATAAAAAGTTTAACATTTGTGCAATGTAAATTGAAGCATAATAAAAAGCTGAATATTTTTCACCTAATAAAATCGCAATTGTTATAATACCAGCACGTTTATCTTCTTTTAAATCTCTATGATAATTTGCTTGAATTAAATGAAGTACACCAATTACTACCAATGGTAAATAATATGATATACCATATTCATAATTAAATTGTGACATTATTTCACCAGTATTTAAATAATAAATGATACATATTTCAATATAATAAGGAAATACAATTACAATATGACCTAAACCAATATGTTTTGAATGTGTATATAAAAAAGCAGATATTATCATTCCTGCATCCAAATAAAGTACATTTACAAACATTACAATATCATTTAAATACATATATAATATTCCCATTAATATTAAATTTAAATAAAATGAGTACCATGTATATTGAACCAATTCTTTAACAGACATTTTTTCAAATAGTGTTCTATCAACTGCAGTTTCTTCAGTATCAACACCTGCCATATAATCATAATATGTATTTATTTGACAACTAATATTATAAACTGAAAATGTTATTAAACAACCAAGTAAAGAACCAATGAAATCAAATTTACCACTTTGAATATATGATATTGATGGTGTTGAAAAAGCTAGTATTAAACTAAATAAAAACATTTTTGTACGACATGATATTAAATATTTACTAATTATTTTGTTACTATCCTTTAAAATTGATATATCATTAGTTTTTATCATTTTTAAGTTTTGTTTTATTGAAAATTAAATTGAAATCAACTCTATTTCAAAACTTATTTGTAGAATTAATTAAATTAAATTAAATTATTGGCCAATTAATTATTTGTGTACACGTTTAATTTATTACATATTGCAGATAAAAAATGTTTTTTTTTTTTGTTTAAAAAATTAATTTTTCCCACCAAAGTTATTGTAACTTTTTAATTTTAAATAGTATGTATTACTATAGTTACACAAAGAAATTAATGTTTGGTTTATGTATTTGTAAAATTAAAAGAAAATTAATTTTTTTTTAAACAGTAAGTGAGGAGGTATTGAAATATGTGATAAATTATTTTATTTTTAAAATTAATCGATTAAACACTAATGAAACTAAAAAATTTATTTAACCAAATATAATAATCTCTACCTATTTCGAAACCTCCTTGCTTAATGTTTATAATGAAAATTAATAAAAATTAATAAAAATTAATAAAAATTAATAAAAATTACAAATACAAGATTGTATTTTTAAAAAAAAAATATATAACGTCACCAACTTTTATTTATTAAAACCTTATTATCTGTAGTTAACTATGATAATTATAATTAACAAAGTCTATTCCCAAATATATATCATAATTATGATTTTCTTTGTTAATTCCCGTTTGCCTGTTTTTTCTTGTTAATTCCCTTTTATTTTTAACAATTAACAATTTTATTGGTTAACTCTTATTTTTAATATATAATAAATATAATTTGGAATGTACATAGTTAATCACAATAATCAGTGTTAATATTAAAATAGAAATTAATAATATAATAATAATATAAATATTAATGTTTGTAAAATTACTAAAAATCTTTTAATTATTATAAATTTAAGCAAAATGTAATAGATTTATAAAGGATCCCACTTGGGGTGGTTACTAAACTTTTTTTTTTACAAATTAATATAGTGTTTGTTTTTAAAAGATTGAAATAAATAAAAAATGGTGGTTATGTATGTTATGTTTTTTTTTATTATTATTATTATTATTACTTGTTATTATTATTTTGTATATTATTTTGTATATTATTTATTTATTATTTATTATTTATTATTTATTTTCTCTTAATTTTTCCATTATTCTTGTAGTTACTTCTAATCTTTTTGAAGTTGATGCAAGATTAGCGTTTGCTTCATCAAGAGATGCTTGTAATTGTTTATTTTTATTTGAAACTACATCAAAACGTGCTTTTTCTTCATCAATTTGATCTTGAAGTGATTGAATATCATCAGATTTATCGTCAGATCTCTTATGTTCATTACCATTTTGATTTTCGATATTATTATTATTATTGTTATTATTATTATTATTATTATTATTTAATTCTTGAATTTGATTTTTTAATTGGTCAATTTCAGTTTGTTTTGCTAAATATTCTACGTTTTTAGCTTCCAACTCTGATTGTAATTGTGAAACTTTGTCATCTTGTTTACCTGCCTTTTCATTGATTTGTTGTAATTCTGAATCTTTTGCTAATAATTGATCTTTGATTGATTGTAATTCAGTATCTTTTGCAGATAATTGTTCTTTGGATTGTTGTAATTCTGAATCGTTTGATGATGATTTTGATGATAATTCTGAATCTTTAGCTGCCAATTGATCTTTAACTGATTGGATTTCACTGTCTTTACCTGATAATTGTTCTTTGGTTGATTGTAATTCTGAATCTTTAGATGATAATTGTTCTTTGATTGATTGTAATTCTGAATCTTTTGCAGATAATTGTTCTTTTGTTTGTTGTAATTCACTATCGTTTGATGATGATTTTGATGATAATTCAGCTTCTTTAGCGGCCAATTGATCTTTAACTGTTTGGATTTCATTATCTTTTGATGATAATTGTTCTTTAATTGTTTGTAACTCAGATTCAACAGATTTAACTTGTGATTCTTTAACAGCTAATTCTGAATCTTTTGCAGATAATTGTTCTTTTGTTTGTTGTAATTCTGAATCATTTGATGATGATTTTGATGATAATTCAGCTTCTTTAGCGGCTAATTGATCTTTAACTGTTTGGATTTCATTATCTTTTGATGATAATTGTTCTTTAATTGTTTGTAATTCACTATCTTTACCTGATAATTGATCTTTGGTTGATTGTAATTCTGATGATTTTGATGAAACTTCATTATCTTTAGCGGCTAATTGATCTTTAACTTGTTGGATTTCATTATCTTTTGCAGTTAATTGTTCTTTAACTTGTTGTAATTCTGAATCATTTGATGATGATTTTGATGATAATTCATTATCTTTAGCGGCCAATTGATCTTTAACTTGTTGGATTTCATTATCTTTTGATGATAATTGTTCTTTAACTGTTTGTAATTCAGATTCAACAGATTTAACTTGTGATTCTTTTGCGGATAATTCAGAATCTTTTGCGGATAATTGTTCTTTAACTTGTTGTAATTCTGAATCATTTGATGATGATTGTGATGATAATTGTTCTTTAACTTGTTGTAATTCAGATGATTTTGAAGAAACTTCAGCATCTTTAGCAGCTAATTGTTCTTTAACTTGTTGAACTTCAGCATCTTTTGCTGATAATTGTTCTTTAATTGATTTTAATTCATTGTCAACAGATGAAGATTGTGATTCTTTTGATGATAACTCAGCATCTTTAGCGGCTAATTGTTCTTTGATTGATTGTAATTCAGATTCAACAGATTTAACTTTTGATTCTTTTTCTGATAATTCATTATCTTTTGCAGATAATTGTTCTTTTGTTTGCTTTAATTCATTGTCAACAGATGATGATTGTGATGATAATTCGGCTTCTTTAGCGGATAATTGATCTTTAACTGATTGGATTTCAACTTCTTTAGCGGATAATTGATCTTTAATTGTCTGTAATTCAGATTCAGCAGATTTAACTTTTGATTCTTTTTCTGATAATTCAGATTGTTTAGCAGCCAATTGATCAATAACTGATTTTAATTCTTGATTTGTTGATGATTGTGATGATGATAATTGATCTTTAATTAATTTTAATTCTGAATCTTTTGCGGCAACAACAGATTTTTGATTCTCTAATTGATCATTTAATTTTTCAATTTGGAAATCTTTTTCATCGGTAATATTTTTGCTCATCTTTTCATACATTTCAATTCTTTCATTTAATTCAGATTCTTTTTGAGCAAACAATGTTGATGATCTTGATAATTCAATGATTTTTGATTCTTTTTGTGATAATACATTTGTCAATTCATTTACTTTTTCGGTAAATACTGAAACTTGTAGAGAATATTGTTGACCCAATATTTCTTTTTCATTTGTAATAGCTGATAATTCATTTTTTAATTCCGTAATTTCTGCTCTACTTGCACCACTTGATGGATTTAATGTATAATTATATTGTTGTAATGTATTTTCTGTGGTGTTGAGTGTTGGTGTAGTTGATGATACTGGTGATTGTTGTTGTTCAATTTGTGATTCTAATCTATTAATCTTTTCCAATAATGATTTCTCTTGATTATCTTTTGCAACCATTGCTTTATTATGATTATCTGTTAATAATGAAATTCTAACACTTGATTCTTCTCTAGTTTTATCAAGTTGACTCTTTAATTCATTAATGTTTTGTTTGAGTGTTGATAATTTTTCAAATTCTGTTGGTCCGCTTTTAACTGTTTTCCAACTACCATCATTGAAATTTGTAACTTCTTCTTGAATAACTACTTTAATTGGTGGTGATACTATTTTAACTGGTTCAACTACTGATTTCTTTGCTGGTTGTTCTGTTACTTTTTTAACTGGTTCAACTACTTTCTTTGCTGGTTGTTCTGTTACTTTTTTAACTGGTTCAACTACTTTCTTTGGTTGTTCTGCTACTTTTTTAACTGGTTCTGCTACTTTTTTAACTGGTTCTGCTACTTTTTTTGGTTGTTCAACTACTTTTGTTGCTGCTGGTGTTGGAGTTGGTGTTGGTTTAACTGCAACTGGTGCTTTAGTTGGAGTTGGTTCAACTTTAACTGTTGATGGTGTTTCAACAACTGCTGCTTTTTTAGTTGGTTGTTCAGTAGTTTGTTTGGTTTCTTTCTTTTTCTTTTGTGTAGTTGTTGTAGTTGATTTATTATTTGATTTATTATTTGATTTTTGTGTTTGTTGTTGTTGTTTTTGTGATGTTACAGTGAATTGTTGTTTAGCTAAAGCACCATCGTATATACTCTTTGGTTTTACAACGAAAAAGTGATAACAAAAGTATCCTGCAAGGCAAAGTACAAATGTAAAAAATAATAACCCCACCATCTGAAAAAAATACAACATGTTAATATAATTATTACTTTACAATAATAATCAATCAAAAAGTG